>JAZGLO010006722.1:0-60484 GCA_036873155.1 Biomphalaria sudanica | reverse complement strand
TTTTGTTTATTTGTCAACTGCAGAATACAAAAATAAGCAATGAACAAAACAATCAGCTATAAATAGAAATATGGCAAGGACATTTCCTGTAGTCTGCTCTCTCTCTCTTTCCTCTGCCTTCTAAGGTACAAAATCTCCAACTGAACAATTTCATTCGTTAGGCTTTAAATACTTTTTGTCTTGGCTATAGACAGTTTGTCAATGTAACTCATTTCCTATAAGGTCAATGGCAGAAGGTAGTGGATAAACAACTTTAAAATTATTGAAACAATCTCAGTGAGTTGGTTTTTTCACAGAAGATTTGTTAGTTAACTAATGTCTCAAAAAGCCTGTTTAAAATGGTATATACAAAATACAACTTTAAAAAAAAATTATATGTATATAAATGCCAAGACAAAACAAAACCAATTTGGTGTCAATATTTGGTATTCAATTTTTAGGCAATATCTCTATTCAACTTGTACTTTTGCTGAAACTTTTAGGAAAAACGTGAACATTTATTCAGTAGTTTAATAAAATTAATGTTCAGGAACATTTTGCGCATTGTCCAAGTCTAAATCTAAAGGCGTATCATTGGAATATTACAAGGTTTAGATGCAGTAGATCTATACATTCATGTAACCAGGATTTGTTCTCACTCTCTAAGTTGTCTAAAGAGGTATTGTCTTTTTCAAAATAAGTATTTTTTACCTTTTTCTTGTTTTATTTATTAAAATAGAAATTTGAATTAGAATAGTGATAGTTCTATGTGATAGTTTTTATGTGATAGTTTTTATGTGATAGTTTCTATGTGATAGTCTCTATGTGATAGTTTCTATGTGATAGTTCTATGTGATAGTTTCTATATCCCAGTCTAAAGGCTGAAAAAGAAAGATATCACTAGTGAATTAAAAAAAAAAGATGCTTGAAATTTAGTATGTATAATCTAGTAACATTTAATGAGTACGTTGTTAGTTTTGTAGGTTTCACAACTTCTCAACAGAAATGTAGACATACCTTTTACATTTGTGAAATAAGTAAAGACCTACATTAAAACAAACAAAACATAAAATGGGTCTAGTTCCATTTTTATGAAAAATGTGTTTAAAATGCTAATAGTTCATACACATATAGACACCTTGGTGAAATACAAAGGCAAAGATGAATCTCACTATACATCAGTTAGCAGACACTTTTTGATTGGTCTCATTCAACATACATCTAGAGTGTTTGTAAACAGATGGCTTTAGGCTTACAGATGTTGTCAAAGCCAGTGGGGTGTCAGATAAGCTATATTATACTCCCCAACTCTGACAACAAAGTCTAGCACCTGATCTACTTGTGCCTATTAGAGTGAAACTTCTTAGTGACAGAGAAATTAAAATTGGGAGTTTGAGGCAGATGAAGTTTATCCCTCAAGGAAAATCCAGATTGGGATAATTAACTATGATACTGCAAAAGAGTTGGTACAAAATGTAATGTGTAAGATTCCTTCACCTCATCAAGATTGAGAGAGAAACCATGGCACACTGGCAACTCATGATCCCTTCCTGGCACACTGGCAACTCTTGATCCCTTCCTGGCACACTGGCAACTCATGATCCCTTCCTGGCACACTGGCAACTCATGATCCCTTCCTGGCACACTGGCAACTCTTGATCCCTTCCTGGTACACTGGCAACTCATGATCCCTTCCTGGCACACTGGCAACTCATGATCCCTTCATCTAAGAGAAAATGTTTCTCTGAGAAGAAACTGCTAAAACAACAAGGGAGACAACAATATGGGTCCAACTTGATTAGCCTGTTGTATGGATGCCTCATGATGCCTGATGATAGAAAAGTTCTTTGTGCATCACTGATCAACTACAGCCTCAACCTAGGCAACCACAACACAGTTGCCTGCTCTAATGGGTGCTTAAGCTCTAATGAAATTGACAAGTGGACTAAAAACTTGCACCAAACAAGAAAAGGAACAGGAAAAAAAGACAACCTGGATTTTCAGTACAATATGTTCTGGTCTGGTGACTTTTTTTCAACAAAAAACAGTTTTAAAGAGGTGAAAAGATTGCACATAGACATAGCAGCTCTATGGGAAACACAGCCACTCATGGCATCTCTAAAAGACAGACTAAACCTAAGTTAGAAATCCTATAAGGAGAGGTGACTACATGGCGTAGGCTATCAGGAACAGTTGTCATGACAGTCCCTATTAGTGGCAGGTCAAAATGTTCATTTATTATTGGCATCAAAATAACAACAGAAAGTCACCTTACTCAGTGACTATGCCCCACTCTAAGTTCACTTCAACAGGACATAAGGTCTTTGGTTTGAAAGATTAAGGACAAGTGCAGTATTCCACAAAACCATACAAACCCAGATGGGACCTACATATTTTGACACCTCTAATGCAAAGTCCAAGACCTGGAGGGTGGGGGAGGTCTAAGGCAAAGGCCAAGACCTGGAGGGTGGGGGAGGTCTAAGGCAAAGTCCAAGACCTGGAGGGTGGGGGAGGTCTAAGGCAAAGTCCAAGACCTGGAGGGTGGGGGAGGTCTAAGGCAAAGGCCAAGACCTGGAGGGTGGGGGAGGTCTAAGTCCCTACTTTGTTTCACTAGAGCTCTCCCGCTGCTCTTTTAGAGGCCATCTGCTGGTGAGGACAAAATGGGACCTGATTTGATCTTTATAGCATTTTAAGGGGGCTTTTTTAAGCTCGGCAGAAAAAATCACCTTTGGCATGCGTTCATCACCCATAGGTGTTACTGTTGAATGGAAAGTAGTGCTTCTATGCTGTCCACACTTGAAAGAAACGTACCCCAAAACATGCATTTGATGCTTCTAAGAAACGTCAATGCCAGAATCACTTGGCCAGACTTAATTGAAGACTTTTCATCATTGGGAAGATGATTGAAGAGTGGCCAAATACTGCTTGAATTTCACAAGTACTACAAACTCTGCATCAATATTATGTATTTTAAGAGAAAGCCACAACACCATGTCTCATGGAGACATCCTAAGTCTGGGCATTTGCACTCAATGACAAGTGAGATAGGCAACCTACTGCTTACATGCAGCTATTAAAGTACTGACTGTGACAGATAAGACACTAAAATCTGCACATCCCAGATTTTTCAGAAACTTATGCACAGCTAATCCCAATCTCCACACTGAATAAAAACAAAAATAAACAACTGGACATGGTCTTCAACAGACTGAATGATGAGAAAGTTTAAATGTGATGCTATCTACCAAACTTCATCTTAAGTCCTTGCTAATAGAAACAAAAAGAGGGTTGGCAAGTCTACCAGAATTGAAAACTGCCAGAGAGAAGAATTGCTAAAATATAAGAGCCCAAATTAAACAAGAAGTACTACCCAAACAAATGGCCAGACAATGTGCCAAAACAAAATTGTCAGGACCTCTGTCAATGTATCCTGTCTTGTGCTGACAGGTAAAACATAAAGGGCATGAGAAAAGATGGTAGACCACATACCAGCAAGTGTGCCTGCTAGTTCGAGTCTGCATAGTAGTGAGAGACTGCTTGTTGCAATGGAATGATGAGTCTAGGGCAAACTCAATCAGATTGAAAACGTTTTCTCCCAGTCCACTCTGTCCAACTTACCAGACCTACCAGGAGTCTTTGATATGCTTGAGAATAGGCAAGAGCCAGGAGAAGATGGTATTCCTATAAACAATGAACTGGGTCATTTGACATTGGTTCCACATTAATTGCTTTGCTTCAAATATACATTATGAAAGTTTCATCTACAATGGATCCTAAAATTGTTACTATGTAGCCATTCATTGGGCAGCAATTAATTTCTAGGAACAAAAAGCCAGAAAACAATGAAAGCCACTTAAATACACTAAAAACCAAGCTATTAATTCTTTCCATTCAGTGGGTTCAGATTTCATTGAAAATTCTAATTTAGTCCATAACTCTAGCAGTTTTATTGTCACTGAAAATAACAAACTTAGCCAATGACAGCCACTGGCTACTTTTTTCCTCTACCAATTAAATCTCTTCATCTAAGTCTGTGTTAGTTGTTCTACTCTGGTCCCACACTATACAGTCCTCTCCTCTAATCATTCTGTCATCATCCTATACGCTTGGTTCCAGCCTGTTTTCTATACATCTCTACTTGAGCTTTTAAATCTCGATGAACACTTAACAAACTTTCCTGAGGAGGAGAACAAAGAAACAAAGTTGAGACATTTCTGTAGAATACAAAGAGACAGCTCAAACTTGAGTGTGTACATTTCTGTATAATACAAGCGAAAAAACAAGACTTTTATTTGACCAGTGAACAGATGTCTTCTAGCAACTTGACTCACGTTTTCAGCCATCAGTTTTGTGTATTCTTCAACATCTGCCAAGTGAGATCTGTTGTGTAAACTTCTTTCTTCTTGGTGTTGTCTTTCTTTCTTTAACTCATGTCTGCCAGGAGAAGAGAACTCTAGTTAGAACTAGTTAGAGGAACACAAGAATGCTTTGGCTTACAAAAATTATGGAGGCCATAGCAGGTAGATACATTTCAAGGTTACTTTGGTATAGACACAAAGTTTGAAGAATCCTCTTTCATATAGACCATACACATTTACAACATTTTCATGCAGACATACATATTTACAACATTTTCATGTAGACATATACATTTGTCAATAGAAACATATATTTATTTCTAATGAAGTTATCTAAATGGCAAACAAAACTATGTTACAAAGACAGTTTGTGTGGAAACACAAACTCAAAATTGTCCCCAAAGTGGTCCACCTAGGCAGGTTTCCATATTTTCAGAAAGAATATTAGAATGAAATTCTATCAAAGGCAAATGACAGAGAAGAAAATTGCCTCCAGTGTTTGTTACTATTAATAGTGACTAGTTGTAAAAATGTATTTTTATGAAAAAACTGATTGCATACTTAATTTTAAGAATTAGATTTGTCGCTTTCAGAAAAGAAAAAAAGTAGCCGTTGCATCAGAACTTTGAATGGTCTCAAATATTATGATGTTGGATTTTCCCTATCTTTTCTAGTTTACGAGATCTAAACGGGACGGATGAACAGACAGACGGACAGACAGACATACCACACAACACTAATAGCACCTTCCCCCCTTTTGGGGGGCTGCTAAAAAAAAAAACTATAGCTGTGCTTTCTTAACTAGACTTAAAAATATCAATGAAATCTTACTTTCTTTGTGTCAAGACAGCAATCTCAGCTTGCATTCTTAAGTATTGCTGAGCCAACTGAGGAGACACATAGAACATAATGAGGAGACACATAGAACATAATGAGCAGACACATAGAATAAACAACTACTTTGATTCACAAAATATTAGTAAGCAGCTTATACTTGCCAACACCAAAACAAGTAGGTCAACAAAGAAAAAGACATAATGAAAACCTTCTCAAGAAATTATTTTTTGAAAAGCTAATTTTTCAGAGTAAAAATATAAATCAGACAAAAAATAAAATTCTTTGGTAGAACTAAAGAGTAATTACAAAACTTTAGCCCAGAGAGACTAATAACAGGCTTCAAGAACAGGATGATAGATAACATTATTCCCTCCAAGCCCAAACAGTTACCAACTTGTGTAGTTCAAGAAATCATTCAAAGTTTAGTTGACTTACAGCTCGATGTTCTTCAAATATTTGCATAGATTCCTTGTGGCTGATACATGGAGGAATGGGCTGCAATAGAATTCAATCCAATTAGAAGCAGAGAATAGAACTACATGCCAAACATTCAAGACATCAAAGATCTGAAAGTAATGTCTGTCTTACCACAAAACATTTTAACATAATAACATGCACATTGGATTGAGGATAATAGGAACTTGTATTTTTATACTTTTTTATTTCTATAATGCAGCTGCTATTTTTTTTGTTTACTTTGCCTATAGATTGTCATACTTAAGTTAAATTCTTTGTTGACTTATTCATTTGTAAGACTCAGTGTATGTTCTTTACACAACAACATGAGACAATGAAGAGAAAGTGGTATGAAGCAATGCAGGGGTGACATGATTAGAGAAAGTCTAGGACACAAAATAATGAAGTCTTGAAATATCAGCCAACCACCATATTTTCCAACATATAACCCACATACACATATAACCCGAGTATACCCCACACAAACGACAAAATAAGTAAAAACAATAACATACCCGTACCTATATGTACCCTGCATGTGCACGTTTCCACATTACTGGTATTGGCAAATTAGTTTAGTTGCTTACTTGTCACAATTGATTATTGGAATTAAAGATTCTCTGCCGCATCTGTACTTCTCGTGTGTTTTGCTAAGGTTTATAATGAGATGTTCATAAAGCTTTCTAATGTACATTTCACAACCAAACATGAACTATAGCATGTCTAAAGACCCAACAGTATGTTTCCGCTATGTTATGTTTATGAGTAAAATATGTTTTGTAAACCTCAAAACCTTTGTGTACCCTGCACACCCGACATTGGTTTTTATAAAAACTTCTATAATAATATGCAAGAAAATATGGTATATAGTCAAAATTACTTCAGCAGCAAAGAGATTTAATTCTGCAGACATTAAACATTAATTTAGCTTTTGGGAGCCACTGTGTTTCTGGACTGTCAATGTACTTCAGTTTGCTGCTTTTTTGTTAGCTACTCACCTGTAAATGTGGCTCTAATGAGAAGTACTGATCACTACTGTAAGCATTCTCAATACTGCTGAAAGCTAAACAGTGAAAAACAAAAATATAATAATAATAGTAATAACAACAAGAACAATACATATAATGGAATGCTTAAAAATTAAATGTCTATCTTACATGATCCTAATGACATTACACAATGTACAGAGATATTTCTAATTCAAAAACCAAGTCAGTAGTTTGAAGCAATGATGGAGAATAAAGTGTTGCCATGGCACAAAGTACAGTCATTATATCAAGTGAAACTGTGAATCATTCTCAAGGCACATTGAGTTGGAGCACAAGTGTATTCCATACAACTGACACATACACCATGGTTACCAAACAGGACAGATAAACATGCCCATATATACTATGTGCTAGTCAGTTGTTTTTTCTTGATATAATAAGCAAAACAGCCAATAGACAAACATTAACATGCCTGTGTATTGTAGGTCTAGAGCTCATCTTGCTATAAAAAATCTTACAGAATCTCCATGACTTAATGTTTTCAATACTTAATACAAATTGTTAATTTGTATTCTCTTAATAAAGATTTTAAAACTAACGCTACCATCTAAGGGTAAAGGCACAAGACAACAATTAAGAACTGTACCCGCTTCATGGCCATGTCGAGCCATTTGGGGCAAATGATAGTCTGTAGAGAGAGATGCTGCCCCTGGCTCATGCCCGGGCACCTGGTAAGACAAAGATCTTGATGTCGAGGATGGGAATGGGCCACCTGGCCGGGGCATTGATCCACCAATCTGGCCCAGCTGACTCGGGTAGGTGTTGCTATGATGGACAGGGTTAGTGATGGGGCTACCTGTGTTGATGGAAAGAGGGGTAGTGATGGAGGACGACTCGTCTGAGCCAATTCTCCGATGCCCCATACCTGAAAAATAGAACAAATGGAATGAAGTAAGCCAAGGTTAAGGTGAATCAAAAAGGAGATTTTGAAGCAGCACCTACCAGAGTTGTAAGCTTAATGATAAAATGATAATAGACAAAAATATTTGTAGCTTTAATCTACAATAATTTTTGTGAGCCATTAGTCTGTAGTTAAATTCATCAATTCATACTGCCTAACATAGCATGGATTATAATATTAGAACAATGACAAACAATTCTGGTTTGCACATTACTAGAGACTATTTTGAGGCAACACAACATTCACTTCAAATAAAAGCCAGGCATGAAGTAATGCTATGAAATACTTTCAGGAGCTGCTCAACTTAAAACTTAATTAAAGAAAAAAAAAACTAATCTCAAATGTTGTCTGATTATTTGAATGACTACAAAATTGATAAAAATATAACTAAAAGATTGTTTAAAGAAATCATTTGGTAATAATGCATCCAAAGTGAAATGAACACAAATACTGATGAGAGAAATAGTTGAGGTGTAAACAGCATGACATGGTCTGATTGAACAAGTGTCTACATAATGCTTGGTTGTGTTAGAGGCCATGATAAACAGTTCTGTTAGTTAAGTTAGAACAAAACGCTACTTTTATTTTCAAAAACAAAATTGAGTTTGTAGCCAGTACTTTAGTAGAGTTCATGGTATTGTAAGTTACAATGTTCATATACATACACTAGCAGCTGGTTTTACCCACTGGCTACACCCGTTGATTTGTTCCCTGATTTATCACAATATTCTCTTGTTACAAACCTTTACTTGTAAGATTTAAAAAACTCTCTCATGCCCTGCCACCTCTTTCATGTAAAGTAAATACAAATATGAAGCTAAGTGATGAAACAAGAACTGATGCCTGGATATTACATTTATAAAAGCAGCAGCACTAAGGACCACATTGTTTATGAGAGAAAATAGTAAATGAAATATTACAAAAATAAGGGACTGTGTGGACCAGGGCTCAAACCAATGACCCTCAATACGGCAACTCCTCCTAGTTTTCAGGAAGTACTGAGCTAGACCTCTAGACTATAGAGATGTTCATTAAGAACATGCATGCAATTACTAGCCAGTAGTCAATGAGCACATATGCTTCTTCTCTATAATGTCATATGTGTGCACCTGTCTCATGGTCTCCCCCCTCTCTCTCATGACAGCCAGAACAAAAGCTTGCAGTTCTTTTGTTAGTTAGGTTAAGACAAAGCAGTTTAGAAACTCTTTACAAGGGAACTGACTCATGTGCAAGAGAAGTTTGTGCATAAGGTTGGCCTAATTAAAGTCTATCCCAACACATACTCTTAGCATATACATTCTAGTATCACTGACACACATTTTGCTACACTAAAATAGCTGATAGGCTAGATGCATAATTTGGCTGGAACTCTTTTGCATCCTCTAAAGGAAAAGACTGCATTATACTGCTCCACACACAAAAATACACTTGATCTCCTCAATTCTTTATCAGGATGTAGATTTAACCTTTTTACCTATCCTAGGCCTACACTTAAAAACATGCAGTAAAAAAAAAAAATCTCTTTGGTATTAGAAATGCATGTTTATGCACCTAATACTGCAATTCACTGTTTGGGAAAAAAAAAAGTTTATTTTGTGCTGTTCAACATTTGTAGTTCCTCTTGAGAAAAATCATTTGGGATGACAAAAGAAAGAAATATCAACTGAGGGAAAAATTATTTCTTTCAAATATATAAAGTAGGTGTACAAACACATTGGAGAATGGATCAGTGAGCTAGGACTCTGGCTGATATCTATTTATATATATATATATATATATATATATCTATATATATATATATCTAAACACATACACATTTCAAACTAAGATCAGTTAACAATTATTAGTGTTAGGGTTGTATAATGAAGGGATTTAATAAACTGAGAAAAAAAATGAATATAAAAAAAAAAAGACTATGTCACTAGCCTGTCAGTTCTCTAATACTCTGGACCAAAGTGATGAATAAACCATCTAGTTCAACTTTGGCTTATTCCAATGATCAGAAGTGCAAGAAACAATGAATCTTAAGTAGAAAAATAAGTGATTGATGTGTATAGGGTTGAATGAGAAAGAAATCAAAAAGTTGTGGCTCCACTGAACTCTTGGTGAGAAGAGAAAATGAACAAGTTCTACAGCTTTGTGCTCACATTGTTTTCAACACACACACACGAACACGTTCTACAGCTTTGTGCTCACATTGTTTTCAACACACACACACGAACACGTTCTACAGCTTTGTGCTCACATTGTTTTCAACACACACACACATGAACAAGTTCTACAGCTTTGTGCTCACATTGTTTTCAACACACACACACATGAACAAGTTCTACAGCTTTGTGCTCACATTGTTTTCAACACACTCACACATGAACAAGTTCTACAGCTTTGTGCTCACATTGTTTTCAACACACACACATGAACAAGTTCTACAGCTTTGTGCTCACATTGTTTTCAACACACTCACACATGAACAAGTTCTACAGCTTTGTGCTCACATTGTTTTCAACACACACACATGAACAAGTTCTACAGCTTTGTGCTCACATTGTTTTCAACACACACACACATGAACAAGTTCTACAGCTTTGTGCTCACATTGTTTTCAACACACACACATGAACAAGTTCTACAGCTTTGTGCTCACATTGTTTTCAACACACACACACATGAACAAGTTCTACAGCTTTGTGCTCACATTGTTTTCAACACACACACATGAACAAGTTCTACAGCTTTGTGCTCACATTGTTTTCAACACACACACACATGAACAAGTTCTACAGCTTTGTGCTCACATTGTTTTCAAATCACACACACATCTACTCTAGTGAAATATTGATTGAATATTTGAGCATTTTACACAACTAGAAAAACTTTTTTCATTGTCCCTATCAGTGAGCGTGCATAAAGTATTTGAACATAACTACTTGAGAACAAAAATCCTTGAACACACTATTAGCTTCAGCATGCACATGACACACACACACTTTCTATAGGCCAATTTTTTGAACCCTACAAACAAAATGTGTAGAATGAGTGTTTGATTCAATGTGTTATTGAACAAATGTAAATTAAATGAACTCAAATGTTATGGAGCATGCAGTCTAGGACAAGACAAACACACACATGCAGCACTGAAGTTAAAATAAAGTCAGTTTCAAAAATGTATTTCCTGTTTGAAAGTTGTACAGTCAAACACTATTACTAAAAATGTGATCAACCCAGAAATACCTATAACTAGATTCCATAAAGGCAGAAAGAAAAAGTACATTTGGTCCAGCGCAGTGAGACCACAAAATAAGGGTTTATCTTTCAAAAGTTTGTTCAGTTCCACCCCCCATTAGATTCAAGAACAAGTTTAACATAATGCTCTACAAACTGGATCTCCCTCCTCCCCCCTCCCATCACATACTGTCTTCATGTTGTTGTTTTGTTGGCTGTCTTTATTATATAATAACATGTTGATTCTATACGAGTATTCTTTATATTTAAAGAAAAGTCAGTAAAAAAATAGTTTAAACTTTTTAGCAAATATGCTTGGAACAAAAAAAAATTATTACCTAAGAAAGTTGTACAAATCTGAGAAATATTTTAAGTTATCTATACATGCTTAAGTGGTAGTACACATACATCATGCAGGGTTAGCGTTCTACTGCAAAGCCACATGACTAGACAAATTAAATATAAAAAAAAAGTTTTGCTTCTAAATGAAACTGAAAGCAAAGAATGCAGTTATTCAAAGACTTAGTAGCAACATAAAAGTGAGGCATACCTGCAGGAGGTGATGAGGATGTTATAATAATTTGAAGTGGGGTACAAACTGACGTGGGGAGCAGGATGTTGTCCATTGAGCCAGAATGGCCAGGTTTGGGCTCTAGTGTGCAAAATATCATGCACAGAAATTAAAAGAAAGTGTTGGTCTATATTAGGATATGTGTACACACACACACACACACATGAAAATACAAATGCTTTAAAAGCAAACCTAAGTAATAAGGTGAGAAATTCAATGGCAAGCATCAAGTCATGAGCACAAAGTCATTTCCTGATAGACAATAGTGGAAGCAATATGTTCTGGAAGATGTGGGAAACACAATGAATTAGCTTGACTGTTTCTATTTCTAGAAGCCATGGTTTATACAAGTCATCTATTTTATAATTGACATACTTCAAGAAATCTGGTAGAAAATCAAACATTGTTGAGATGCCACATAAAGTAGAAGACTGAATATAAGCAGTCTATCAGTGGATGTACTTAATTTATTAGTGGATGAACGTAGTCTAAAAATTGTGTACAAATATTCTTCAGACTTAGTTTTAAAGTTTTAACAGAGAGGCTAAGTAGGCTTGAGTGTGACTTGGCTTCCTATCAAGGGAGCTCAAGGTTCGACACCTGACTAAGGCAGAGATGTTTTTACTGAGCACCTAAAGGCAGCAAAGAAAACCTTCTTCTAGACACCCTCTTCCCAAGGGTCCACAAATGAGATTGGACCATAGCCCTCTGAGCATGCTATAAGCATGAAAGTTGTTATATAAAACTTATTTAAAAACAACCAAAAAAAACACATCTTTATTTATCCAAGACCCTAATAAAGATTAGACTAAAAAATATAATTTCTAATCAGTGAAAGACTTTATGCTCAATCTGCATTACAATGTATTTATACAAAATAAAATAATCTTAAGCCAAAGAAAAAAATTCTGCACAGTGAATCAAGGCTGGTTAGTACCCCCCCCCCCCCCCGATCCACTTACATTCATTGTTCTCAAATGTATTATAATTGAGCAAATACTCTGATACAAAAATATTAAAAAATAATTCCATAACCATATTAAATTTTGGACATTTATCACAAGTGAATCAAACCAGGGTGCTGAATGTAGAGCTAAAATAATAAAAAAGGAAAATGAAAAAAAAAAGTTAGTGGGGACAAAATCAAAACCCGGGAACTGACAAAGGAAATAAACAGAGAAATCCTACCTCCTTTGGCTAAAGTTCAATGCAAATAAATTATGAAAAAAAACAAACGATAAGAAAAAAAAAAATGACATCTTCCCTACACCTAACTATGCCTTATGTTTACACCTATCTTTCCCTATGAACTATGCCTTATGTTTACACCTATCTTTCCCTATGAACTATGCCTAACCTATTTTTGCCTATACACTATGTCTACATAGTTCTATAAATGGAATGATGAAGCCCAAGGTGTAACTATTGAATGCCAAGGTTCAAAGTAAGTTTTGCCATAAATTTACAACACACAAAGTTATATTCCTCTCTCATAAATAAAGGCCTACAGATTAAAAGCTACACATTTTATACATATTTTGTATCCTTGATATGTTTAGGTAAAGCAAAAATACTTTCCTTGCAAATAAAAAGTAAATATATAACAAGAAAAACTAGTAAAAATAACTAGAAAAATAATTGTCGAATAGTAATTATTCAAAAAATGCTAAAGCTTTGGTACAACTGGCTAAACATTGCTGCTTTCTGGTTTTATAACTTACCATGGGGAATCTGCATGTATTGTGGGCCTGCTGTTGCTAAGACATATGCAGGGGTAGTTCCTTGTGACCCTGACCTCCGGTGACCTGCCACTGATGTGTGAGGGAAAACAAGGGAGACTAACATGTCATGCTAATGCTTCTATCAGACTACAACATATACACGCAAAGCCAGTAACTTCACAACTTGGTTAATTCTACTTATCATGTTAAAATGGCTAATCTCAGAAAAAGCTAAAGCAAGAAAGATACCCCCACCCCCCAAATCTTTACAAGCTAATTGATTGAAACGATGGTATATAAAAGTTAACATATTTCCCTCACAAACTATTGGAATGGACACAAAGGAAGGCTACAGGGCAAAGTACAGAGTATGATAAAAAGCAGAAAACAGATTTGATTTGATTAAACAAATGTGTATCAACAAGAACAAACACACAAAGAGGGTAGCTGACACCAAACACACAAGCATTAGTTTGCTATTTATATTGATGAGCAAACAATTGGCGTGGTCTAAAAGGAATGGTAAATTTCAAGTGAATGAATGAGTCAAATGGATGCTGAGCTAAAGCAGGCAGATGCTGGAAGTTAGGAGGAGGGAACGGTGTGTGATCTCTTCATTGCATGAAGCTTTTAGACCTGACAAAACAAAAGTTTTGTTCAACTTGGACCAAAACCTTTGAAGGCACTAAGTTTTCTAAGGCTTACAACTGTCAATACAATTTGATATCACAAGCTACATCACCAATCAAGTGTGACAAAAAACTTATTGAAGTAGGCTAACAGTGTAAACCTAAGTTTGTCAAAATAACTTAATACACTAATTTAGAGAATAGTTAATTTAGTTAATTTAGCATCAAGTAGCATATTAATTTAATGAACAAAAATATACCAATGATAATACTTCTATTGCAATCCATGCATATTGAAATTGAACCACTGATACATAGAGTGATGGTAAAGTATGATACAGTCAGGGCATACCAGTTTATTGAAATGGAACCACTGATACATAGAGTGATTGTAAAGTACAATACAGTCAGGGCATAGCACAACTTACTTCCTGTCTGTCTACTTACCCCTGTGGGGTGGGGGCATCACATGCTGACCAGACAAGTCCAGTTCATCCAGTTTTGTGAAGTCTGCAGAAAAACGCTTGCTAGTGTCTACTGGAGTTGCAGATCGTGACCCTCTAGGCTCTATTAGGCTCTCGCGGCTAGCTGCCAGGGATGGTGGGGCACTCATCTGACCCCTGGGCTTCTTGCTTTCATCCTAAATGAATACATAATATTGCTTTTTGGATTTCTATTAAATTTGACACTTTATACATTTTAAAGTAGAGATAAGAGTAACATCCAAATAAAACTGTTTGACAACTGCACGAAAATGGTTTTAGCCCATAAAATGTTAACAAGATATGTCACTATCAAATCTCAAGTCTTTCCATAAGGAAAGCAACTTAAAATAAATGTCATAGACACTGACCTCCACCACCACAGGTGTAGGGTATGATGGACGAGGCTCGTGGTAACGAAATGTGTTGATGATGGTGCTGGCTCTAGATTCCCCACCAGTGGTACCAGCATTAGGCATCATAAACTGTCCCTCAACCGATTCGTCTGAAACATTCAGTAAAATGGTACACATTTTTTAAACATAATATATAAAAGAAAGACAAAAAAGTCACACTTGACAACTGATTTAAGGTGTCAACTTACAATCTTCATCCTCCATGTCCATGTCATGATGTCTTGAAATGACTAAAGGTTCATCCCCACCTTTGAAAAACTGCAAAGACAAGAAAGTAGGGATTTTATAGGACAATGTAAGACATTCAAAATATTATCAATAATAGGATAGGAGAAATTGAACAAGTGAAGGGAAAGATGAAAAGATAATAAAACAATTATTGGCAAGTGCACTTAATTCATTTGAGGATGAAACAGAGTTAATATATTTTAAAACTTTATGGTCTATTAGCTGAGTGCTCTGTTGAAAAAAATATGTTTGTTACAACCAACAAATCTATCAATCCATGCAACAATATCATGTCCCTTTTTGTTGTCAATCTCAGAGTGTATCAATAGAGAATTGAACGATTGAAGCAAACAGACGAGAGGCTTGGACAAAATAGGGCTCAAAAATGGAAGTCAAATACAACCAAAAAATGACCAGTGAAGACAAAAACTAAATTCACGGCATTTGATAATTTAATGGTTTTACTGAGTTAAGAGTTCTCTCATCTCAACATTGAGAATGATAGTAAATTCCTTTTATCACTAGATTAGGGATAACATTTACCTCCCTGTGCAACAGCTGGGAAGAGGCTGTAGAAGTCACCTCTGACCAACCAGAGACCTTGCTGGAGAGTTTTATACCCACTGACCAAGGTCTCAAAGTATGACATAGTGATGTAAAGACTTACCTGACATACTATATTCATCACTCTGGCTACGTCTGCCATTGACGGACGTTCTGATGGGTTGCCTGCCCAACACCTACACAATGGGATTGGATATTATAAAGCAAAGGTTTAAAATTTAATTAACATAATAATGATTCAGACTGATTCATTTTGCTATTTAACCTTGTAAAAACAAACTGTATTACTAATGAATGTACTGTATCATTTTTTTATTGTTATTAAAAAATTTCAACTTGTGTAATTTTATTGAATTGGGAGAGTTTTTGTACAAAGATTTTATAATTAACATTTCCATTTCTCAATGAATGTTATAAGATTTCTATTTCTCAATGAATGTTATAAGATTTCTATTTCCCAATGAATGTTATTGCTTTTGGATAATGAAAACAAAAATTTTTGTAACTATACTTGAGCTTGTCCTGTGATATAAATCAGATTAAAAAAAAACTTTCAATTTTGAAAGCTCAATTAGTTAAAAAAGTCTCTCATTATAAAAAAATATATTGTTCCAATTGTAGAATCACAACTGAATCTAAAATGGTAAATGACATTTGTTAAACTATGTATCTTTATAATCTGAAAATCCTACTTTGGCAAAGTTATACACCCATGGGCTTTATGCAATAGTCTCAATATTTAATTCATCCATTGCTAGAACTGTTACATTAAATAAATTGGATTACCTTGTCAATAGTCCTTCAAATTGTTTGGGAAAGTTTTGTATAAGTGGTGGACGTTTGCCTGTAAGAAAAGAGAGGACATGGCTAAACAGGATGTGCATCTATATTGGATGACTAGCATTGTTGATACCCATCATAGTGTCACGGCCTGATTCTTGTTGTAGGCGTGATGACGCGAATGTCTCTGTGTGTTGTAGATACCTCTTCTGGTACTAAAATAATGTTTTTCTTAACTAAATACTTTCTCACATGCACTAGATTTGCAGGTGCGTGAGAACACTAACATACTGAACTCTCCGACAACAACATTTAGAATTATTAATAGACTCACTGGTAGCAGACATGGTTTTTATTACATATAAAATAAATCACAAAAGATATTGGCGACTTCAGCCATCACAAATTACATCCAAGGAAATGTGTCCTGAATACAAATCAATTATAATAACTTCAATACTTATACATAACTCTGCTGTCAAAAATATCTATAACACTCCTCTCTCTACAAGAGTCTAAGATCAACTGAGGTGTCCACCTCGTGGTCAGTCCCCAACCTGGAAAAATCTTGTGCAAAATGCACAGAATAGTTAAGTGATTACTAATCACCAAATGTTGCAAGGGTTCTAAAACTGGTATATGACACATAGGAGAAGACATTTTTTGAATGCTCATTAGTAAACAAAGTAAGCTACATTTATGTTACTACCAACAGCAGGACAACAAATCACAAAAAAAAAAAAAAAAAAAAAACTTTTTTTTTAAAAAAGATTCCCCCTTCCCAGTAGGTTACATGGAAAAGGTATAAATTCGCCTTCTCTGCCTCATATAGTCATTAAATATAGATTGTTATGAAAATTGTATTCTGTATCGGTTATCGTTCTTATGTTTACATGTGCTTGTAACTCATCCGTGAGAATGTGTTCACGAAATGTGTGTTGTGTAGTCATTCAGTGTATTAAAGCCATACTATACAGATTTGGTTTTTGACTCTCTTATCTTTATGTTCGTAACAGATTTTCTAGGATAAAACATAGGGTGATGCTGAGACTTTCCAGTGGGGCTTAATCATATAACTAGACAAAAAATTATAAAGAGAGTATCTATTCCTTTCTATATACGTAGTTATCTTTTCTTATATAATACTGACATAACTTCAAAAAAGATTATTACTACGCTTCATGCATCTAGTCATGCATGTTAACCAATGACTTAAATTTTGCCAAGTGGCTGGTTTTCCTGGCTGGCTTAGGCAACTCATTCCATGCTCTAATAGCACTAGGGAAGAAGGAGCATTTGTACAAATTTGTACTAGCATATGGAACGAGGAATGTGTCTTTATCTTTGTGTCTTTCTGAATATTTTATTAGATTTTGTTTTAGTATTTGAAAATTATGGTTCAGTATCTTATATATAATTGCTACTTTACTTTTAAGTCTTCTATCCTGAAGGCTTTCTAAATTTATTGATTTTACTAAAGGTGTTACTCTAATCAAAAGTGAATATTCATTTGTTATGAATCTCACTGCTCTATTTTGTGTCTGTTCCAGTTTCTTTTTTTTTTTCTTGAGTTGAGGGGTCCCAAACAGAGGATGCATATTCTATTATTGGCCTAACCAAGGTTTATTAACATTTTAGTTTTATGTTCTTATTTGATTTATAGAAATTTCCTTTTAATAAACCCTAATGCTTTGTTTGATTTTTTGATAGTTTCATCAATATGGGGATTCCATGACAGTTTTCATTTATTTTAACACCTAGGTATTTTGCGTTTTTAGTCTGTGTTAGCGATTTACCATGAATAAGTATGTGAAGTTTTGTTTTAGTTTTTTTTTTTGTTACTCTTAATAACTGATATTTTTCTGGGTGGAAACACATGCTTCAATTTAATTCCCATTTCTGTAATTCATCTAATTCTCTTTGTAAAATTTGTATCTTGTATTGTTTTTATTGTTCTATATATTATGCAATCGTCTGCAAATAATCTGACTTTTGTTCCTGAACTAATGCAATTTAGTAAATCATTTATGTAAATTAAAATACTAGTGGACCTAAGACTGTTCCTTGAGGTACACCTGAGTTTACTGTTGGTGTTGATTTAGAGCCATTAATTATTACAGTTTGTTCTCTGCCTATCAGAAAATCCTTAATCCACTGTTGCAATGCACCATCAATGCCAAAACATTTTAATTTTTTAAGCAAACTATGGTGGTGAACTTTGTTGAAAGCCTTGGAAAAAACTAATAAGATAGCATCTATTTGCTCACTATTATCTAAACCTTTTGAAAAATCATCAGTCAAAATGTGTATTTTGGCACCACAATGTGTAACACTTGCACAATCGACTATTATGTCAAATGTAATACTGAGTGTGTATATATATATATATATATATATATATATATATATACATAAATAAAAACACACACACACATACACAGTATATAGATATATAATAGGCCTATGGATATATAGATAGACATATAATTTAATTCAAATATGTGATGTTAAATTGTCACTAGTAAATTTAGAAACTAAAATTTCTAAATATAGGTCTAGTAGAATCTAGATCTAATAGTTGCAGAGGTTTAGTCCCTCTAGAGACTAGATCTACCTAACTACTAACTAATACTACATTAACTTATATTAATTTCTAATAGTATAGAATCTAGAAATAGTAATAGATCTAGATCTAGTTTACTAACAGAGATTGGGACTGGAATCTAGAGATCAGAGATACCAGACCAGAAAAGACACAGTAGATTCTAGACCTAGTCATTGCATTTCTTTCTACATTGATTAGATCTAGTCTAGATAGATCTTTGCTTGAACCTAAATTTAAAAAAAGATCAATAAAAGCTAGATCTAGACTCTATACAGATCTAGTATTCTAGATCTTAGTGCTGACGTGAGTATTACTACAGTTACTGGTCCTGTCAATCTGCTACAAACATAGACCAAGATCTAGATCTAGATTCTAGTCTAGAATGTAGATCTAGAGAATCTAGCTTAGACAGTAGCTAGATCTAGATCTACTGTATAATAAAGATCAATATATATCTAGATCTAAATCTAGATTCCTAGATGTAGAGGTCTATATAGACATTGAATGCGGGAATCAGGAATTCTTTTTTTGCATTCAACATTTTTTTTAAGCTCCAAAATAATTAAATTCTAATGAAAATAAAAAGTCACGTTGGTGTAGTAACTAACTGAATGGTACCAACCCGCCACTCCCATTACTCTCGCGTTCTTCATTTGTAGACTAGATTTAATCGCTATTAAGAACCAATCAACGTATAGACGCAATGTGTCCACCCCACTTTTTCTGTTTTTTTCCCCCATAGGACGGCTCAGCATGACCTCCGTGACAGCACGTAAGCTAGTTTAGAGAGAGGGAAAAAAAAAAAGATACGAAATGCCTAACGCAACAGGTTAAATTCGTATTTGCGTACTGCTGTCATTTTTGGGAGATTTAGCGTAATGAATACACATTTTGCGTAACAGTAGGCAGGTCTGGATTTTACATGTGATGCTGGCTAGTGATACTAGTCTGCAGTTTCCTGGGTCAGATTTTTCTCCTTTTTTAAATAGGGGGGTGATGTTAGCTTCTTTCCAGTCCCTTGGTACTCTGCCCTGTTTAAGAGATGCCTGAAAAAGTATTTTGAACACTGGTGCAAGCTCATTACTTAGTTTAGTAATCTAGCTGGAATAGCATCAGGTCCAGACGCTTTATTTGGTTTAATTTTCGCTAATAGTTTTTGGATTCCCTTTTCTTTTACTTCTATATCTCCTATGTTGTCTACTTGGTTCAAATCAAGTAATATGTCTTTGTCTCCTGGGGCTGAGAAAGCTGATGCAAAGTATTTATTTTAAATGTTAGCTTTAGTTTAATTATCATCATGTGTTAAGTTATGTTCACCTTTTAATGGTACTACTCCAGTTGCTTCCATTTTCTTGGACTTAAAGTATGACTATAGGTTTTTTTTGTTATCCTTCGATATTCCATTGTTTATGTATTCACTCTGCAGCTGTCTGCTTACTTTGTGGGTTAGGTGTTAATTTTTATATACTTTTTTGTCTTTGTCAACTTCAAAACAAAACCGATTCAAGGTCTGTAACTGTACATTTATATCACAACAAAAAGAGGACAAGGAAATATTCCACCTTACCATTGTGTACAGCCCACATGATCCTAAAAGCTGGTCCACCAATCTCATCAAAAGGCTTTCTTCTAGTTAATACCTCCCACAATATTATCCCCCAGCTGAACACATCACATTTCTCACTGTAATTAGAGCCTAAAAATGAGATATTGAGTATTAAAAATATGACATGCAAAAAAAAATTTACTATCATCCTATCTATAGTCTCATGAATACAACTGCTATCACTTTGTAGCCATCACATATCTTTCATACATTATTACAAATGTCATTGCTTTGTAGTGCTAACAATCCTTTTCATATGATTTTTGGAGTAAAATAGATATTTTTACATTGCTACTGTTGTTATTAAAATCTTGAAACCTTTTCTAGAACCACATCCAACTGTCAATCTCTTGCTCATGTTGGAGTACAATAAAATATCTGTCATGAATCAAGATCTGCACAAGTGTTGTTGTTTTCTTCTTTTAGTCAAGGTCAAAATGTCCGAATTGATCAGAAAATTAATCAAGACTTATATTTCTAATGAATGTTTCACTTGAATGCTTCATATTTAACTCTAACCTTCAAAAACTTCAGGGGCCATCCAGGCTGCACTCCCCTTGTTGTTGGTCATATGAGTCTGTATGTCACAGGCTGTACCAAAATCACAGATTTTTAGAATTGTTCCTCCATTCACAAGCAGAAGACTGTTGACAGCAAAGAAACCATTAAGTTCAATAGTAGCACTCAAAGACTAGTCTGTTCATGTGTTGGACAGATTAATTTGATGAAACAATGTCCAGCTTTTTTTTTTGTAAGAAATTTCAACAAATTTTAACATTTCTTAGGAGAATGTCATAAATTCAAAAACGTGTTCACAGCCAAAAAATAATGAATATGATGTAATACATTATTTAAATTTCTAATTTGATTTGAATGATGCCATAATAAAGCTCACAACAAAACTTGTGCATCTATGCTACAAACATTGTGACATCAAATGGCAGCTATTCTTTATTAACTCATTCAGTGCAGTGTTGTTGTTTTAAAAAAAATGCTACTTTTTTGAAAAAAAAAAAGAAAATGTTCCAAACATGCCTAAAACAAAAATTTATTATTCAAGTACCAATGAAGCTATAGTAACATATTTGGTATCAAAGTAAAGGTAAATGAATGGAGAATGTGAAAATGTAAACATCTTTCTAGTTAAATATAAGATACAAATTATGATCTAAATAATATGACCCTCAAAAAAAAAGCTTTAGAACTTCTGAGACCTAAATATAGATTTTGATCTTTGCATTACTGTTGAAACATCATTATAGACTATTGACATCTTTTTCAAAAAGGAATGTGATGTCATAGAAGTATAAATAAAACAATAATAAAGCTTCTTCAGTTATAAACATTGTGGGTGTGTCTTGGACAAGAATAGCCATGATGTAGATTTTTACAGATAAACAGTACTAAAAAAAATTAAAAAAAATATAAAAATGGGCAAAAAATTGCCACAGTGGATAATTATTTGATGTAGATCTAGATCTACCATTTCCTTTCTTTTTATTTATCATAAGCTTAGATCTAGAGATGTATCAAGATCTAGAGTCTACATCTAGAGATAAAAGCTTTGATCTAGTCAATCTCAATCTACATTCTACACCTAGCCTACTGACAATAATAGATTTAGATCTAAATACTAATAATATAGATATAAATATGCTAAATTTAGACTTACCTGGATCTAATCTCTATATCTAGATCAAGTACTTCATTATTACTATTTATTTGTGATAAATTTTAGAATAATTATAAAGTGTCTTCAGTAGTAAACATTGTGGGTGTGTCTTGGACTAGCGTAGTCATGGCGACATCTTTTTTTACATTGTAAAAAAAACAAATGCCTAAATAAAGCCAAAAGCTTCTAATTTCTATGTAAACAAAGGATGAAGAACTCTTTCATAAAATAAAAATAGTTTCACTGTTATTAGTTAAAAGTTTAATTTAAAAATGCAACGAAACAAAGGTAGGGTATGAACGTCTATGCGTTTAGGGGCAGTCAGACTGTCTATGGGATAGACGCTCCGCACTCATTGAGTTAAAAAGGATTACTCACCCCCCCCCCCTCCAAAAAAAAAAGTCAAGCGGGTTAATGCTATAACTAAACAAGAAATTCTACAGAGAACTTGAGAGGTTATATACCTCTATATACGTATTTCTCTTTCTCAAAAAAATCAAATCATTGAACAAACGTGAAAGGGAATTTTGAATCGATGCTTTAAAAAAAAAAGTTGCCACCCATAGAGCTTTTTTTTTCTTTCTATCTTCTATCATTAATGGAAGAAAAAAAAACACTAAAATTTATACATTAAAAAGAATTATTGCTTATGTGCATTCTTAAGTAAATAGTACAATTTAACAAAATTTAATAATCTTAAATTCTGTCGAACTTCTACAAAGATGAACTTATAATAAAGGGAAAGAAAACTTACTTGGGGGGTTTTAAATCTCTGTGCACTAAGGCCTTGGGCTTCATGTTGTGGAGATATTCAACCCCCCTTGCACACTGTAAACACCAGCTTAGTGCATGAGCTGTTGTGAAGTCTGGTTGTTGGCCCGAGCCATGAAGAACTTATCATAAAAAAAAAACAAAAAACATATAAACATCAGTGCATTACAGAATACCCTCCCCTGGTACTCTTGGTGTGTTTAGACAATTACTGGCATTGGGCGACATTTAATAGAAGACAAATTCTCAAAAACTATAAATAAACAGCAAAAGAATTATTTTTTTTTTATACTCAGAAGAGTTTGTATTTCAACCGCAACATACCATTGTAAAGAGACCCTCCTTCTGCATACTCCATAACAAGACAAACCTAAAACAAAAAAATACTTTCAAAATCAGCAAGTCTTAAGTATTTAATTATATAAATACAAGAATAAAATTTAGTCAAATTAAAGAAAAAAGATGAAAAGTGTTCATTACTCGCTGCTCACGACAGGCTCCATATAGCCTGACTATGTTTGGGTGGTTGACTCGAGAAAGCTGTTTCAACTCCTGCATGAAGGCTTTCTTCTCAGACTCTGTCTCTATTCGTTTTACAGCGACATCTTTTCCACGCCATTGTGCCCTGTTCACTACACCAAAAGCACCCTTACCAACAATCTGTAGACAAAAGTATTTGTTTATTTTACAGTTTTATATGTTTGGCATGTCCGAGTTAAAGATAAAACCTCCCACATGACAGCGGGTTATGGCAACGAGCAGGGAATCAACCTGGTGACCATCAAGATGACCAAATGACAGTTCATAAACACCATAGCAGTAGACTTTATTTAATTTATTGGTGTTAGACAATCCTTACCCACTGTTATGAACATAATAACAGAATAGAGTTGAAATCCATGTCTGCTTAGTATGGCCTTAATACACTGAATGACTACACAACACACATCTGTAACAGTTCGTCAACACATTCTTACAGACGAATTACAAGCACATGTAAACATAAGAATCACAACCTATACATACAGTCAATATTTTTCATAACACCCACTAAAACAATATGTAAGTAGAGGGAGGCCAACAACTTTTACTTTTCTAAATAAGAAAATATATCACTACTATATGCTGCAAGTCATCAAAAGGAAATAACATGAGACAGCAATGAAGGGGATGGGATTTTTTTTTAAACAATTATATTAGAAACAATTTTATTGTTGTTCAAAAACATGTATCACAAAATTTACAGATTAAGTTATTTATACACTATGTGTTCTTTTGTGGGTTAGTTACAAGTTTCACTGAAAAAGAAAATGTTTAAAAAAATGCAAAAAGTATTATAAAAAATGTTTTTTTTAAACCATTTGATAGGTAAAAAATTTGTACAAATATTATACATCTTGAGTGCATAAAGTTCTGTAATGGTAGATTAACAACTTAGGCGGCTGAAAAAAAAAGGCATGGTACAAATAACGATGTATATAGCCTACAATTATTGATGGACCAGGTGCACTAAAGGACTTGGTGGGAAACATTTACATGCAATACATGCTATAGTGTGGTCTAAGAGATTGTCAAAATCAGAAGAGAGCATGAAGCTTCTCTTTCCCCTTTTCCCATGTCCACTAAGCGTGTGAGCTAGAAATTTACTATTAAATCTTCTTTATGTAAATATACATTTCATATATTTAATAAGTAGATCTATCATCTACGAAACTCAACTTCAACTATGAACTTTTGACTTGGGGGTGTGTCTCACCAAGGCCAAGCCCGGCTTACCCAACGGCAAGCTCTCCTCTTACTTGTAACTTGTTCCATTGTTTTCAACGTTAGGTCAAAACGCCACAAAAAAAAAATCATAACTTACAAACTGTTAAACATAGTCATAATTTATACATGATTGAAAAGTTCTAAAAAAAAGTATTTTAATGAAGCACTAACAAAAAATTGTTTTTTTTTTCAAAGATATTTTCTTTTATTTCACCTAATCTACTTAAATTAGGAGAAGACATAAGATCTAAAAATATCTAGATTTATCTAATTCAAGACATCAAGTAATTCTAATCGATTCTACTCTACACTACACTTACTAGACTACAGCTAGTAAGTATACACTATACTAGTTACTAGTAACTACTAACTAGTTATTACTAGATCTAGAATAATCTAGATCTACTTCTAGTTCAACAAAACTGAAATTTTAAACTGTTTAATTTAATTTTTAAATTTAAAGGCAAAATCAGAACTGATTTTTTTTTAAATTTAAATAGATCTAAATTTGGTTTAATATAATATTTATATTAATCTTATCTTCTTATCTTATATAATACAGACGTTACTTCAAAAAAGAAGATGATTACGTCCTACGCGTCATGCATTTAGTCATGCATATTAACCAATGACTTAAATTCTGCCAAGTCACTGGTTTTTCTGGCTAGCTCAGGCAACCCATTCCATGCTCTAATAGCACTAGGGAAGAAGGAGTATTTGTACAAATTTGTCCTAGCATATGGGACGAGGAATGTGCCTTTATTTTTGTGTCTTTCAGAGTATTTTATTAAATTTTGTTTTTGTATTTGAAGATTATGGTTCAGTGTTTTATGTATAATTGCTACTTTACTTTTGAGTCTTCTGTCCTGAAGGCTTTCTAAATTTAGTGATTTTACTAATGGTGTTACCCTAGTCAAATGTGAATATTCTATTTATTAGATGTATACTATATAACTATATAGTCTAGAATTATTATATAATAATTATTAATAATATATCTTCCATATTATTGAGACAAGTCTGAAAAGATTAA
Source organism: Biomphalaria sudanica (assembly GCA_036873155.1). NCBI lineage: Eukaryota > Metazoa > Mollusca > Gastropoda > Planorbidae > Biomphalaria > Biomphalaria sudanica. The sequence continues at coordinate 34,834 of JAZGLO010006722.1, read as the reverse complement.
TAATCATAATTATTAATTATTTAATTTATAAAATAATCAAAAGGTAACAAACCTCTTTGAATTTAAGCTCCTGAAAATCGATTTCCTCGACAAAAGATGGTGCTGTTTCCATGATAAAAAGAAACCAGTCACAACTGAGAAATCAACAACTATTTTTATTGACATTTCTATTATCTATATATAAATTAGGTTCTAAATCAAGATACCTAACTTTTAACACTTCCATTTTTGTCTAGACAAAATAAAACTAATTCTACAATAATTGTGAGCTGAAATAAATATAAATAGATTGATTAGTTTATGAGTATTCGTTGTTTCAAATTCTAATATTTTAAAAAGCTCTAGATCTAAGTAAAAAGAAATAGAAAAGTAAATTTCATTCAATTTTTAAATGTTATTTTATACAATTAGACCTTAACTCTAGATATTTATTCTATATCTAAATCTATTTATAAAGTGATTTTAAAAAATACACAAACAGAATTTTATTCTATTTAAAAAAAAAGGTCACTGATCTAGATTCACTAGATAATCTACTAGTTTTCACAATTTTCGTGTAAGCTAATACTAGTGTTGACAATGGCGACAAAACTAGGTATTTTGAGAAAAGCTGCAACTCAGTTAGCTGTTTTACTCAAAAAATGTCCAAGAGTAACTGATCAATTAGCAATTTCTTCAAGATGCATGCACTTTACGTATGTTCCAGAAACTCCACCGAAAAAATTCGGTATGTAAAATCTAGATGTCTATTTCATCTTATCTTACTTAATGATACAGAGTCAGAGTTAATATACTAACAGAGACAGAGCAGACTATTACTAAACTTAAACTTACAAATTACAGACGTTACTAAAGTTACTTCAAAAAATAAAAGTGTTAAAAAGAAAATGATTAGATCTACGTCCTACGTGTCATGCATTTAGTCATGCATATCAACTAATGACCTAAACTCCGCCAAGTCACTGGTTTTCCTGGCTAGCTCAGGCAACCCATTCCATGTTAGTCCTAGTAACTTCAAACTTGTAAACTTTTAGTTTTTATTTTCTTTTTACTAAACCAGTTACTGACTTACCTTTTTAGACGACTTATCTCTTACTTATTTATATTATCTAGATCTATATAGAACATACACTATAGTTGTGCTAGAATAGTAATACTAAATTCTAGTCAAGTCATAGTGACTAACTTCACTTCTAACTTGTAACTAAGTTTAATAGTAATTTCTGAATCTAATTTTATTACTATTTTCTTAAATTCTAGTGTATTGTCTTTTTACATCACAACATTTAACCACAAATATGAAGTGTTTAACTATTTACAGTTGTGTATAATGTTCTGGAACTGTGGAATTAGCTTAGTTGCGTTTAAACTAGTTTATTATCCTAGTGACTGCTGTCAGTCAGCATCAACCTTTTCTTACACTTATATATTTTCAAACACATTTATATATTTTCAAACAAAATAAATGTGTATGTGGTCCCAAATAATGTAAAAGTTTAGCAGCAACATTTTTTTAATGTGGAAATACAGCTTCTGGCATCCATAAAGCCCCTGCAGAAGAATTGACTGGATCTTTCATGTCATAATTTGCTTGGAGGTATGTCCTCTGTAGCTGAATCAGCTTCTGCACTTTATGGTGAGCTGAGGGTATTGAAAACTGGTTCCAAGTTCTTGACATCTTTTGTTTTTAAATTCCACAATCAAGGAATCCCAATTAGTCAAGAACTTTTCAACCATTTCACTAGAAATAGTTTCACCTTTCAACAAAGGAAAATTTCAAAACCTATTTTCACTTTCTTGCCTGGAGAAATGGGAAAGTTTTGTTTGAAAAGATTTAACATGCACATAAATTTCATGTTCAAACTATCCATTACAATATTTCCAATTAAAAACATGAAGTCTGTCTTCCATTCATCATTAGAAATATTAGTAACAAAGTCACAGTCAATGTCCTTCAAGGAACATAACAATTTCTTCCTTGAGATTCCATATATATTCTTATCAATACCATGCCCATGATAAGCCAGTAGTTACTAGTATGGTACTGAGTACTGAACATCAGAATGTTTTATTTCCAAATCTTCAAGTACTTCTCGGAACTGAATGTGGTTAAGACCCCTAGCTCTGATAAGGTTGATCACTATGATAGTTAGGTCAATACTATGTTTAATATTCTTGCTGCTTTGTGTAACTTTCCATTTAGAGTTAAGGGTTAGGATATTGCTCTTTTATTTATTTTTTAAAAATATCTTTTTCTCAGTCAAAGCACGGGCTCCATCATTTGTTACACTTAACATCTTGTTCCAAGCCAACCCAACACTTTCAAATCTGTTGTTCATAGCATTGAATCAATACTGGCATGAGTTTGTGTCTTTGACTGAATGTTTTGAAAAATTGCCCATAAGAATAATCTATAGATGTGTTTACTTTAAACTTCTTTGAATGACATGTAGTGGCAATCAATGTTTCCTTAGCTTCTTCATCATTTTATAAGTGATAAGAATCAGAAGTTTAAATAATTTATATTGATATTTAAAATGATTAATTTTAATATATTTGCATTTTTATATACATAAAACATCTGTAGGCACAACTGATTTCAATAGGTGTCAGCGGGTCCGATGTGGCCTGCAGTCCTTAATTTGCCCACCCCTGTTCTAGATCAGATCTAAAATCAGGCAGAGGCTATTTTTTTACTTCTACTACTAGGTCTATATAGACAGTATAATATAGTACTAGAAATCAGACTCTACATTTGACTGACATTATGATTCAATATGATTGTTAAAGTTAAAGGTGTACAGTCAATTGTATTACACACGCAATACTAGATCTTTATAATATAAATATTTATAAGAGTATTAAAGACTATAGGGTACTATACTATAGGTAGTAGAAATAGTTGATCTAGATCTATCTATAATTATATTTATAATATCTAGATGTATATCAAAGTTATCAAATTTAGATTAAGGAGTAGTGCAGTATTTCATCTGGCTACACAGTCCTTGGACATCTAGGTCTAGTTAGGATCTACATATTTTGCCACATCTAGCGCAAACATAACTGTTGTCTGTTAGTGCCAGTGGTTGACTTGTTATCTTTTCACAGCAATAGAATTCCTGTGGTCTCAAATATGTATATGGTGGTCTTTGTAAAAACCTCTCCAGATGTTTTGTTCTAAAGCTGCCATCAGCCAGGTCCTCTCATCTATGTCAGTTAAAAGCAAGCTGCCAAACATAGTTAGATGTGTTTGTACTATAAATCATTTGTAATAGTTACTTTACAATGTAGATTTTGTCTTTACAAACTGGGTGGATATGTTTGACCTAATTCTTAGTGCTTTGTATTTTAATTCCTACTATTTCAGGATTTAAATGGATCTAGAATTTATGTTAATATGTCTTACTTTATAAATTTAAGAAAATTTATTCTTAAATTTGGAAGCTGTATCAATTGTCTCCCTAATTTGTACAAAATAAATCGAGGATAACAATAAAATAAGTGTTGATGAGATAATAGTTTAAATTTCAAATTCTTGTATAAACAATATTTTTTTATATCTTAAATATTAATCCTCTCAATTTTAATTTAATTTTTTTGTTCTTCATTGCAGCTTGGAATCTTTTGTTAACACTAATTATGTTTTTTATTAAATTTATTTCTTGAATTCAGGGGAGACAACAAAAATGAACTTTTTCCAGTCTATAACAAGTGCATTAGATATAGCTTTAGCCAAGGACTCATCTGCAGGTAACAGTTTTTTTGTTATTTGAGGCCTATTAAAATTAGCTTTTTTTTTCCCAATTTTATTTGTTTTGAAAGAAAAAAGATTGTTTTTACTGTTTGACACTAAGATAAATATAACCCAATGTAGTAAGTATTTAATGATGTTTTAAAGCAAACTTTTATATCTTATTTCACATTAGCACAACCATTATCCATTCATACTAAAACAATTAGACATGGCAAATGTTGAATTTTATGTAAGATAAGCTTTAAGTTTTGTCAGATAGTAAAAACTAAAAATTACATTTTTTAAGACTTTAAAAAATGAACTGTTGAAAAGTAGCAATTATACATAAAACACTGAACCATAATCTTCAAATACAAAAACAAAATTTAATAAAATACTCTGAAAGACACAAAAATAAAGGCACATTCCTCGTCCCATATGCTAGGACAAATTTGTACAAATACTCCTTCTTCCCTAGTGCTATTAGAGCATGGAATGGGTTGCCTGAGCTAGCCAGAAAAACCAGTGACTTGGCAGAATTTAAGTCATTGGTTAATTTGCATTAACTAAATGCATTACGCGTAGGACGTAATCATCTTCTTTTTTGAAGTAACGTCTGTATTATATAAGATAAGATAATTGAAGTTCATGTTCAATTGATTCTTTTAGTTCTATTTGGTGAAGATGTTGCCTTTGGAGGTGTGTTTCGATGCAGTGTTGGACTGAAAGAAAAATATGGTAAGAGTTGGTGGTAATGCTGTCTTCTAATCAAGTACTAAATAAATCATGTGACATTACAAGGTGGATTCTTAAACATTGGTTTCGGTTAGGAAATATTTTCTAATGATGTTCTCATTGGACTCAAAGTGGCGAACTGTCTTAAAGTAACTGAAAGATCGAGTTCTGTTGGGAAGCTTTTGTTTGTTTAGATTAATGAATCTGGACAGCCTATTTATTTAACCCTTCTAACCCTGTTGACTAATGTTATATACAGCCCATAGTTTATGTTTCTGGTGGATATAGAGAATAACTGATCTGATTCTGGTAAATTTACAGGTCCCCTTGAAACTTACAAGTCTATGCGCACCCCCCCCCCCCCAAATGATTTAAAATGTGTAGACCATTATGTTTTACAAGTTATCTAGATTATCTCTTATTATCTAGGTTATCTCTTATTATTATTATATTATGTTTATATCTATCTTGTTTTTAGGAGCTGATCGTGTGTTCAACAGTCCATTAAGTGAGCAGGGCATTGTCTCTTTTGGCATTGGTATAGCAGTAACTGGAGCTACAGCCATTGCTGAAATTCAGTTTGCAGATTACATTTTTCCAGCCTTTGATCAGGTCATTAATCAATCATGATATGCTTTATTATCTATTTTAATACATACTACATCAGATAGTATCTAGCTATGAGATTGGCACTTATGAAAAGCTGGTCCATTGCTTTTTTTTTAAACTGCTTTTCATTCCATGTCTTCTGGTTTATATTTCTCTGTGTCTGCTTCTCTTACCTTACACATTTTGTGTGTGTGTGTGTTAGACCACTTGATCTGTGATTCATATAAAGGAAATTATGTATCCAAAAATATATTCAAGCCCTCCTCCACTTAAAAATATTCAAAAGTTTGAAAATAATTGTTTTAGAAGTGGTTATTTTTGTGAAACTATCAGGTATAAACAAATCAGATCATTCTATTCTATGTTCATATTCGGAACAGGTCACTGAAAAGTAAAATATTTTAGAAACTAATTTACAGCCTGATAAAGACATTTGTGCCTGATGAGCAAAAAAAAATTGCTTCATATATTTAGATCTGCATAATTTGTTAAATTTTCATCTTAGTAATTCAATCAATAATTATTTTGCCTTCTGATATAAATAGATCTGCACATCCTAGATCCATGTTATTATTAGTTTATACACACTATGCCTTGTTACCATAGTGTGGATTGTCAGGTTTAGGTTTGTAGCTCCAAACAGCTAGTACAACTAAACCAATGTAGGCATATTAAATTTATAATGTAGAACTTAAATTCAAACATAATCAAGCTTCTCTTGAAAGTTGAAATATGTAGAAACACAACTGAAATTATAATTTCAACAAAATACAACTCACGTCTCTATCCTGTCTTCAACTTACACACATATTTATTTATTTTGAATTATGACAGACCACCTCATAGTTTGATCAGAAACTTCTTTATCTGCTTTTTTTTTTCTTTGTTACATGAGAAACATGTACATTACACTCCATAACATCATATAATATAAATAACAAACGTTACTTGGAAAGAGAAAATAATGACTCAGTGGTTGGTTTGAACAACTTGTTCAACTAAAGCAATGTAGACATATTAAATTCTTAATGTAGTGCTGGAAAGAAACGTAAACAAGCTCAAGACTAATGCTAAGACTCCTTAATAGATCCTTATGGAAATTTGTTGTGATTCCAAGGACTCTTTTCTCATATATAAAAATAAGACAACAGAAACATTCACATAAAATAGAACAGACACAACAAAAGGAGTTCATTGAACGACTACACACAGATATCTTGATCCTTTACATGTTTCTTGAGCAAAGAGTGGCATTGATATAGTCTGACTGAGTCAGGAACGAATGAGTTTTTTGTACTGCTCAGTGATAGTCTTGATAGATAAATGTCAACCGCTTTGCGACAACTTGACGTAGTTATGATGGAGCGGGTGGCTGATTATTTCTTAAAATGCTTGTTTTATAAATCGTGATTTTGTTAAAATCTGAAAGTCTGTTTAGACAATATTATGGAATGTGTTTTTTGTTTGTAATGTTCCCTTTTACAAATGACTCAGATAAGGAATGAGGCAGCAATGTACAGATACAGATCAGGGAATGAGTTTGATTGTGGCAGGCTGACTATACGAACTCCCTGCAGTGCTGTAGGTCATGGTTCACTGTATCATTCACAGAGTGTTGAAGCATTCTTTGCTCACTGTCCTGGATTAAAGGTGAGGGGTATATTTCACTTACCTTCTTTTTCTCAGACTATTAGACTGTCATGGATTTACTCTAACTAATGTCAGGTATTCACTCAAGCTGGCTGAAGAAATTCATCATTTTACAGACTTTATTTAAAGATATACATACTATTCATTTCATGTGTCAATCTAGTCATACATGTAAATCAGTGACTTTAAATTCTGCTAAGTTATTGGTTTTCCTGGCAGATTCAGGCAACCCATTCTTTTCTTTAATGGCACTGGGGAAGAAAGAGCTTTTGTACAAAATTGTCCTAGCATAAGGAATAAGAACTTATTATAATGTAAATTATTAAGGATATCTACAAGCATCACAAAGAATTTGATAGTCAGCTGTATCATCCAATGGGTTATTTTCCTTCTCATGCTAAAAATGCCTTATTTGCCAATTTAAAATGTGGTTCAGCAAAAAACAATTCATTTCTTGATTTATTTTCCGAGTTAAGTATTTGAGTAAAATGACTTAATAAGAATTAAATGAAAGAGACTATGTCTTGTTTTTATAATTGACTGCTTGTTAGTACATTTCATGGCTAGGAAGTTTAAACCTCCCATACATTACTGTTTTATCATCAGCTACCTCCCTTTGATAAAGACTACTAGATTTTTTCTTTCCTGGTTTCTCTTTAACCTTCAGTAACAAATTCCTGTTCAGGAGATGATAAGCTTGATGATTAGATTGGCACAGAAATATTGTCATCTTTAAACCTAAAAAAAAGTTTGGCTAAAGAACTTGGTTTGATTTTTAAAAAAAAAAGATTACCATTTAAGTGTTTAGCTTCTTTTTGTTATTGTTTGACTCGTGAGCTGGAAAAATGAAGGGCAATATTGAATTGAATATGTTCTGTATTATTCCTTACTATTTTCAAAGGACCTCATTCACCAATCGTAAACAAACAACATTTAGCTTTACCATTGGTGAATGAGGTCCATTGTGTCATTAAAGAGATAAAAGATGATTGTGTGGGTGAACTCTACTGCACAAGCACTTAATGGCAATATAACTTACTACAAAAATTGTATGCCAGAACTAATGTTCTATGTTGAGAATGTCAAGGACCATGTGCCTGCTGCTTTAGACTTTGGCTGGTAACAAGATACTTTAGTTCTATTTATAAAAGCTACATGTAACAAGCCTTACCAATAATCAACTTCACTTCACCAGATGTTGTTATTGATTGGTTAACACCATGTCCTGATCTATAAAATGTTCTGTATATCACATACACATACACACTTTTTTTGTTTTATTGCCAGCTTTCATTTATGTAATAGACATCAATAAATATCAGTTAAAAGTTAAAAGACTGCCCCTCCCCCAATATTTTTCCTTGAATTGTGTGCCACACATTAGTTGTGGTGGTGGTGACTGGGGCACCTAAGGTAATACTTACAAGGGTTAGTTTTGAGTAGCATCAGTACTTTTGTCTTCACTGTTTGTAGGAGTTAGTTATCATTAGTTTTGTCTCCACTGTTTGTAGGAGTTAGTTATCATAAGTTTTGTCTCCACTGTTTGTAGGAGTTAGTTATCATAAGTTTTGTCTCCACTGTTAGTAGGGGTCATTTGTCAATAACCCTGTCTCCACTGTTTGAATGGGTCAGTTGTCAGTTGGGTGAGTAGTTATTTTACCAAGAACACTTTTTAAGAACTAAATTTTATAAATGGACTGGACAATGAGGTGAGGATAGAGCCATTGTATAGCTTCCAATCATGACTACTGTTGAAAATCTGTTCTGCTTGTAAAACAGTGTATTAATAATTAATTAATTAATCCACTTCCTAATCTTCCAGGTCTACTTCTAAGATTGTGTTCACTTAAACACTGTGATTAATTGACAATATTCTTTTTAATGTATTCTTTCTCTCTCTCTCTCTCTCTCTCTCTTTGTGGAATCTTTGGTTAGATCCAGTGTCCAATATACTCTTGTAAGTGCACCACACTCCCTTCAGTGATAATTGCAATTATTGACCTGCCTGACCTGCTGTTAGATGCCAGACCTGCCTGACCTGCTGTTAGATGTCAGTACTGACCTATTGTGTGCTGTTTGTTTCCTTGCTTCAATGTTAGTAGATCGGGTCATTCCATCGGGTCACATGATGGGGTCCAATCACTCTAGTAACACTCCACATTAGCAGATGACCTTTACATCATCTTCCCTATAGATCGTAATTATCTTTATGATTTAGTTATGAATAGCTTTGTAGATTTAAAATGTGTTTATAACTAGTAACTAGTTAGCAGGTCATCAAGGGGTCCAATCACTCTAGTAACTAGCTAGCAGGTCTTCATGGGGTCCAATCACTCTAGTAACTAGCTAGCAGGTCTTCATGGGGTCCAATCACTCTAGTAACTAGCTAGCAGGTCTTCATGGGGTCCAATCACTCTAGTAACTAGCTAGCAGGTCTTCATGGGGTCTAATCACACTAGTAACTAGCTAGCAGGTCTTCATGGGGTCCAATCACTCTAGTAACTAGCTAGCAGGTCATCATGGGGTCCAATCACTGTAGTAACTAGTTAGCAGGTCATCATGGGGTCCAATCACTCTAGTAACTAGCTAGCAGGTCATTATGGGGTCCAATCACTCTAGTAACACTCCACATTAGCAGATGACCTTTACATCATCTTCCCTATAGATCGTAATTATCTTTATGATTTAGTTAGTCTTTTTGTGATCTAAACGTGACAGACGAACGAGCTGACCACACCAAACTAAAAGAACGTCCTTTGGGACTGCTAAAGATGGACTATAAGGCTGAGCTAACCAAAGTATGTCGATGCTAAACAAAGAAGGTTGATGGGTGACAATGGGCTTGGCCCTACCTTTAGTTCTTTACTTCAATCTTTGTAAGGTTTGCGTAGTTTAGTTTCAGGGTTTCTACACGTTTAGTTTCAGGGTTTCTACACGTTTAGTTTCAGGGTTTACTTTTTTTTTTATATTGTGTGCTCTCATTAAAGTACTGTAGAAATGCCACGTGACATGTGATCCCCCGAGGTCTACGTCTCTTGTTGTCTGGTTCACTGGAACTCAGCTTTTATTAGGTTACACTCAGCAAGGCATTTGTTGTTGTTGTTGCTGTGATATCCATGTTAATTAAACATCTTTCTCTCGCCATTTGTTGTTGTTGTTGTTGCTGTGATATCAATGTTAATTAAACATCTTTCTCTCGCCATTTGTTGTTGTTGCTGTGATATCAATGTTAATTAAACATCTTTCTCTCGCCATTTGTTTTATCTCAATCTCTTTCCTGTCTAACATAAAGGCATTCTCTTTCTCTCTTACTTTCTCTCTCTTTATTTCTCTTTTGCTCTCTCTTTCTCTTTCACTCTTTCTCTCGCTCTTTCTCATGCCAGTTTTTATTATGTCTTGAATGTCTCTTAATTCTCCAATGAAATGTCATTGTTTCTGTCTTATTTTTTGTTCTTTTAAGCGCCTCATTGTTTCTGAGTTGTTTGAGTTTTAGTTTATTTCAACTGTATATTCTTACAAAATTCACCCCTTCTCTCTCTCTCCTCGCTCTCTCTCCTCCTACTCTCTCTCCTCTCTCTCCCTCCTCCTCTCTCTCTTCCTACTCTCTCTCCTCTCTCTCTCCTCTCTCTCCCTCTCTCTCCTCTCTCTCCCTCCTCCTCTCTCTCTTCCTACTCTCTCTCCTCTCTCTCCCTCTCCCTCCTCCTATCTCTCTCTCCTCTCTCTCTCCTCCTACTCTCTGTCCTCTCTCTCCCTCCTCCTCTCCCCCTCTCTCCTCCTCTCTCTCTCCTCTCTCTCCCTCCTCCTATCTCTCTCTCCTCTCTCTCTCCTCTCTCTCCCTCCTCCTATCTCTCTCTCCTCTCTCTCCCTCCTCCTATCTCTCTCTCCTCTCTCTCTCCTCTCTCTCCCTCCTCCTATCTCTCTCTCCTCTCTCCCTCCTCTCTCTCCCTCCTCCTATCTCTCTCCTCTCTCTCTCCTCTCTCCCTCCTCCTATCTCTCTCTCCTCTCTCTCTCCTCTCTCTCCCTCATCCTATCTCTCTCTCCTCTCTCTCCCTCATCCTATCTCTCTCTCCTCTCTCTCCCTCCTCCTATCTCTCTCTCCCTCCTCCTATCTCTCTCTCCCTCCTTTTATCTCTCTCTCCTCTCTCTCTCCCTCCTCCTATCTCTCTCTCCTCTCTCTCCTTCCTCCTATCTCTCTCTCCTCTCTCCCTCCTCCTATCTCTCTCCCTCCTCTCTCTCCTCCTCCTATCTCTCTCTCCCTCATCTCTCTCCCTCCTCCTATCTCTCTCTCCCTCCTCCTATCTCTCTCTCCTCTCTCTCCCTCCTCCTATCTCTCTCTCCTCTCTCTCCCTCCTCCTATCTCTCTCTCTCCTCTCTCTCCTTCATTCCAACATGCAAACACAAATACTCTCACACCAAAATACATAGACCTGCACATACACACGCATCCATAAATATTCCCACAGGCCTGTGAGGTCTGTGACCTTGAATAACTGGAAATATTGTGCCAGTGCTATGCTTCCCTGCCATTCGTTTGTGCTTCAGTTTTATTTCGGTGTGATTACATTGTCTTTGACATGGCTCCTATATCAAGTTATTCTGCCATTTGAAGACAGTGTGTTTATATTTTATTAGGTTGTGCAAGGGCTAGCTTATGGCTTATGTTCTATGAATGTTTCATAAGATCAATTGTGGACAAAAATTGAAATCTATAGAAGGTCTAATGGAAGACAAAGAAATGAATTAGTGCAAGGAGAGATGTGAAACAAAGGTTGATACGTTTTTGAGGCATTTTTTTAGAGTTGGTTGTTTTCAACTGAAAACTTAGCATTAAATAAAAAGCCAAAAGGAATTGATGGGACGTCGTTTAGTTATTGATGTGATTTATGCATACACAGGAAGTCTAGAAGTACGCCCAAACAGATAGGACGAGTGTTGGCAGCTAGACAGAAAAGATCAAGCCATTGGCACGTTTTCTCACCGACACTCTCCGAAAGGAACTTACTTTACTAGGAGCCAAGAGAACCACGATCCCAGATCTTATCACTTATCTTGTCATGGAAGACGAAACAGTTAAACGCATCCAGAGCGCGTACTCAATCACGACTTCGAAGATACGACTTCTGTTGAGAACAATATAAATGGTGCATGTTGCGGGTCATGCCCTGTTTTGGAGACAGGCAAACCTTACAGAACACTGCCAGATACCTGGACCCTGCTATAAGAGAGCAATCTCAACATGGAACCTGAGTGCATGGATGCTTACAAATGAGGAGCGCTGTAAACTCCCCCATTGAGACCAAGCGTTGTTCTGTAATCTCAGCTCTGCTGAAGGGTACATCATTTGACGTAGTTAAACAAACAAAGTTTCTGTCAATCTCAGCTCGGCTGAAGTGTACATCTTTTGACGTAGTTAAACAAACAAAGCTTCTGTCAATCTCAGCTCGGCTGAAGTGTACATCATTGGACGTAGTTAAACAAACAAAGCTTCTGTCAATCTCAGCTCGGCTGAAGTGTACATCATTGGACGTAGTTAATCAAACAAAGCTTCTGTCAATCTCAGCTCGGCTGAAGTGTGCATCATTGGACGTAGTTAAACAAACAAAGCTTCTGTCAATCTCAGCTCGGCTGAAGTGTACATCATTGGACGTAGTTAAACAAACAAAGCTTCTGTAAATCTCAGCTCGGCTGAAGTGTACATCATTGGACGTAGTTAAACAAACAAAGCTTCTGTCCATCTCAGCTCGGCTGAAGTGTACATCATTGGACGTAGTTAAACAAACAAAGCTTCTGTCAATCTCAGCTCGGCTGAAGTGTACATCATTGGACGTAGTTAAACAAACAAAGCTTCTGTCAATCTCAGCTCGGCTGAAGTGTACATCATTGGACGTAGTTAAACAAACAAAGCTTCTGTCCATCTCAGCTCGGCTGAAGTGTACATCATTGGACGTAGTTAAACAAACAAAGCTTCTGTCAATTTGAGAAGGAGGCGGGTATGGACTGGCATGAAGATTGAAGAGATACTGAAGTGGGAAGACATTTGAGGCACAACCCGCTCACGCACCGCTTTGATTGGCTTGATCGTGGTGTGAGTTAAGTCTTGTAGCAGTTCTGCTTTTGTCACGCAAAACAAAATAAGGCGTTCGACAAACGGGCAGAATCGCGTTGACGTGCCCTACCTGGGGAAATTAAAATACACCGGAAATGGAAAACACTAGCAGTGCTTACGCCATGGATTATAAAAAACATCGACAACTACTACCGGTACTTCCATTGATGAAGTGCTCCCACCATGGTTAGTGTGTAATAGCAACATTCAAGAACTCTAGAGAGAAGTAAACTGTTTCACAAAGCCAGCTCACTTCTAGATAGAAACTGGAATTAGAGGGAGGGTTTTAAAAAAAGCTTGTTACCCCCTGCCCTGTCACCTGTACTATAAGTGTAGATGAACTATTGACATGTTCTATTACACTTCCCACCAACGTAGTTCTTCTGTTTCGCTTCATTGACCATCTTGTCTAGATAATCAAATGGCTGCTATATCACCTCCGGCTATTGAATGTCATATTTCACCTGGTGCCGGTATTTCAGAGATGTGGGCGTGACTTAATTAACTTCATTGGTGTTACTACTGGCAGCATATCGATTTTTTTTGTCTTTGGATCATAAGATATGTTAATGCTATTTTTTAAATGTCATTGGCTTATACATAAATATTGTTATAACTCCGCCATGCGCACCGACATCTAAGCTAGAAGGTGCGCACTGTGATAAACTAGACTGGAAAGGATGTCAACATTAGAAGAGGAGAACGATTTCCGCCCTAGTAAAGAGCCAATATGGAGAGATTGTGCCTAAGATAGATGTTGTTTTGTGTACCTGTGATGTCGTGTGAATAAAGGTCTATGTCTCGTTGAGTTGCCTCACTTTAGTTATTACAATTGGTGTCAGAAGTGGGATTATAGGCAACTAAACGAGAGGAGGTAGGCTTTGATTACAATGACATGTTTGAAGCTATTACATCAGCTCTCAATTAAAGAGCTAAGACAAGGGCTTCAGTACCGAGGTTTAAAACCCGTCGGTAGCAGAGAAACGGTCACGGCGCGTCTCCGGCAAGCCTTGATTGATGAAGAAGAAATTCCGGAAACCTACCAATTTGAAATTGAATCTGGGATTGTTGAGGTCATTGGCGATTACCAGGACTTTAGGAATGCATTTAATGAACACTTGAACATGATCTGTAATATGATGAGGAGCATGATGTGGAACAAAGTAGATGAAAGTGTGTTGCAAGTAGAAGGCCAAATAGACCAAAGTGATAAAATTGTGTCGCAAGCAAAAGGAGGACTCAACTCGTTAGGGAAGGAGCAGTTACCTGGTCAGGACTGTGGCTGCACAAACAGTGGTGATAGAGGCACTGGGGATTGGAGCGCTGTCTGTGACTGTGTTGTGGGCAAGTCTGGCGGGGATGACCTTCATGGCGAGAAACGTGACAACGATTGCTGCGGCGATCTCAATGGGATATACAGAATTGAAAGAAAAGAAACAAATGAAGAAACTAGAAAAATCTGTTATGAGCCTGAAACTTTTGTTCCTGGTATACCTGCAACGAGCCGGACAGATCAAGACAACGTTGGGTCTGCGTCTAAGCTGGCTGCTGTGGACCTTAAAGACTTCTGTTTATCTGTCAGTACCTTTGATGAGAACTCAAACCATGAAAGCCTCAAGACCGTTTCTGATTCCTTGCCTTGGATGTCGTCGGGTGAAATTGCGAATACGGACCCCAACAATGCCCGAGGCAGAAACAACGAATTTGACCTTGGCAGCGGCATAAGGGAGAACTCCATACTTGGCAACTGCATCCAGGCGATTGACATGAACTTTATATGCGGCGTCCTGCGAGGACAGTGGCCATGCCAAGAAACCCAGCTACAAGACCTGAACTTGACAGAAATGTGTGCTTCTGCCCACATCAGTGAAGTGACTTGAACGGTGGTGAATTAATCCTAGCGAAACCTGATGTAGTGGTGGATGAACATTACAAGGATGCTTCATGGGCATACCTTACAGATGAAGCTGAGAAAGACTATGTGCTTGAAGCCATGGCTAGCTTTGGGCCTACAACTGTGTCACGACACGTCCATGGAAAAGGTCCGCTGACTCAGCGTCTAAGACAACAACCCTAGAATCTACGGTGATCTCCACAACATCCATTTGTGTTACGTGGCTGGCAACCCTAACCTCCACTAACTTTCCCTGTTTCAGCTGGCTGGCATCAGCGACTATCGTCATGAGGTCGAAGCAGCGACCACGATATCGCCCCAAGCGTAGACTGGCCAACTGGAAGAAGAGGAAGCGACGACCACGGGAAACTGTGCAGGTGGCTTTGTGGGCAACAGACACCCTAACGTCTGTGGTTCCCACCGATCGACCTCCACCTGAACTGTCAAAGCTCCACTGCACTGTTTCTTTTCGGGACGAAAAGCTCTAAGAAGGGGGCAATGTTATAACTCCGCCATGCGCACCGACATCTAAGCTAGAAGGTGCGCACTGTGATAAACTAGACTGGAAAGGATGTCAACATTAGAAGAGGAGAACGATTTCCGCCCAAGTAAAGAGCCAATATGGAGAGATTGTGCCTAAGATAGATGTTGTTTTGTGTACCTGTGATGTCGTGTGAATAAACGTCTATGTCTCGTTGAGTTGCCTCACGTAAGTTATTACAATATATTAAAATGTATAATCTCATCTTGTCAAGTGGCGCTATATTTGGCCGACAGTGAGTGCAACTTTTGACCAAAAAAAAAAACAACTGGCACTGTTTACCTTATTTTCGTAGCACTTATAGTGATCCCGTTGTACACACCTTCTTCCTGGTAGTTTTTCAGGACTTCATACAGCTCATCTACAGAAACCATTGAAGTGAATGCATAAACTGAAAGTCTCGTCCAAACAGCTCTTTACTTAGTGCGACTAACTTTGCTCTCAATAGTTCTTACAAATAACTACATACATTCCAACACTGGTGTTGTAATGTCATCCATGGCATTTAGACCTAAATCTAATGACACAATAACCAAGTAAATGCCGGAAAGGCTTGAACACAAATCTACTTCAGAAAAATAAAGCACACACAATACGTAGAATACTTTGAATGTTAAGACACACTGTAAATGAGTTTAAATAAATCCACATGATCAGGGCCGAATTTAAGTATGTGGAGGCCCTTATTATTTTTCGATAACTTTAATGAAGACCCACTTTTGAATACAAATATTTAAATCAAAAAGCATTTTACAGAAGTAAAATTTAAGTAATTTTAATCTCTCTTTAAAAACAATTAGAATGCATATTTTAGTGTTAAAAAGTGTATCTATTTAGTTTGTGGTAAATAAGGCAATGGTCGACGGACTGTTGTAAATCCGGAGCTGTATTTACTTATTCCGGCCATTCTAGAAGGGTACACGATTTTTAATCACATTTTCGCCAGCCGTAAAAATGAGAAAAAAAAATGTTTGAGAAAAAAAAATTTAAAAGTTTCTGACCCGTAAGAAATTCGGATATACTTTTATCTCATTTGTGGATGATCCTTTCTTGTGGAGTCCCCGGGGCTTTGTTCAAATGAGGCAAAAATAAAAGACAAAGAGCCTAAGTTTTCCCTCTTGACCCCCCCCCCTTTTTTTTTGTCTACTGTGTGATGTGAGAATACTTCCCTCTGAGGCTAATCGTTATTGCCAAGTTTTGAACTATGTCCTCCACCAACATGACACAGATAAAGCCTAATGTTTTGTTGTAAATTACAATGAGAAATATCTTTCGGCAAATCTCCATTGAAGGCTATTAGCTTTTCTAAAAAATGCTGACTAGTCTAGTTGTTCAACTTTACCTTGATGGATCGATTCCCATGGTCCTACTGAGCACGTCAGTTGTTTGTTTTTTCAAACCTATTATGCAATGTTGTTTTTTTTTGTGTTCCATCGCACGCCAGATGTTTCAGTACTGTCTGTGGTGTGCAGGTACTTCCGGTTAAGAACCCCTGTGCAAACTAGAGCCCAGATGCCTCGCGACTAATTCTCTAAACTGACGCCTGTTCAGAATAGCATGGGTAGCTTGGCCAGTTCTACGACAGCGCTACGGGTACAGCTCTTGTGTGCACGCCACTTGTTAGAGAACAAGACTTGAAGGAGGAGGCAAGTGTTTGTTATCAGTGCTGCAACAATAAGACTATGGCTAAAGATCACTGTATACCTTAGTTCAAGATCCCTTCACCTAATGCACGTTTCCCTGCAATCAGATCCCTGTTTTTCTCCTGTGTAAAAACTATACCTGATTTCCATGCAGGAACAGAAGGTTTTGAACCTTGTCACACCGCTGTCAAACATACGGTTTTCTGTGGCATTTACGTCTAGAGTATTCATAATTTCCCTTTGCAACTTCTTGTGTGACTAAAGAGGCCAATCCTTGAAACACAGGCTGCGGTCACAGGTTGGGCAGATGTCATCAAATCATCAGTCGCTGTTGTACTTTCACCCCTAGTTCTACTACTGTTGTGTATGGCATATCTGCAAATGTGCCACATAATGATTTACTTTCAATCAAAAACAGCACTTAAGGACCACCTGTTTAAAATTTTGAATTCTTAACTTTTGTCATAAAAATTATTTCTCCATTTGTTTTTGAAAAAAAAAAAAATAGTGCATGTATTTTATTTGAGTTCCTTCGTTGAAACATCCCTTTCTAAACGTGTATCAGTACTAATAGTTCAGTCAAACTGACTAGTCCTACGGGATAGTCATCCTTGGCATTTGGGGTGTTTAGTGGCTCTGGCCTACTCTCAGCACAAGGCCTGTCTACTGGGTTGAACTGGCCACCAAGTTCTCCCGTCAACTTGGCCACAGATGCTGAAAGCTATTAAGTCTTGCCTGATCAACAGCATCGGTCACTCACTTCAAGTTCAATAACTCTGTACGCGCATGCAACCCACACCCACAGGCCTACGCGTTTGTACACACACACATATCCGCACGCACGTGCAGTGGTTAACGTTATGTCGCAACCTTTTCGTGACCCTAAGCCACTCCTCTCCGCCCGCCCCAGGCACGTGAAAGTTGTCTCGTTCTCACCTAGAGACTACACAAGGATGTGTCTGTGTGCTGCAGTTTTATGCATTATGTCCCTTACCTTTTTTATGTTTGTGACATTTGGTATTCTCACTTTTTCGAAGGGAAGTAACTAACGGTTCCATACAACCGCAAACAAATATGGATAACACGCACGAGTTACACATTAGTCCTAGACGTAATGGGACACTTGTAGGTGTTTAAAGTTGGCTTATAAAAGTTATGGAAACTAAATTAATAAGAGCTCAAACAGATGTAACAATGACGCCAGTCTGACATACTCTCCTCCTTACAAAATGAACTTTATAGAGCCTCACATAAAACGTTTTAGCTTGGATATGGTCAGAGTTGATGTCCCTCCTTAGGAACAATAGATAGATGGATTGATAGCTATAGATGGACATAGATCTTTATCTTAAAAACAGGACACAAATGTACTACCCTAAGATGTATTCATAGCGCTGGATTCATCTAAAGACAACTAAGTGAAACATAACACCCTGCTCGTTAACCGTTGCCCAAAGAAACAGATGACCTTAACATCATCTGCCCCATAGATCGCAAGGTCTGAAAGGGGAAACTTTACTTTTACTATTTACTTTAAACTAATGTATAAACCCAACAAATGATTCCAGGGATATTTTGGAATTATTTGTAAGAAAGAGTATAGGGGAAACACAAATCCTTTACATTGATGACAAGACGCCCCATATCTAAAATAGCTTAGGGCGTTATCAAATCTAAATCCGGACACTGGATGCAGTGTGAGAGAATCGTCGTCCCATTTTTTACAAATGAAATCTACTTGCATTCTTATTCATGCAGTGTCAGTTTTTAACTCTCTTTTTCGTAGTTCAACATTTCTGGCCTGACCACAATTGACCTTTCACTTTTGGTTGCCAATAAAATAAGATCGTCTGCAAAGTTCTATTTTGATACATGCTGACATGCTGTATCGAGCTGACCTATTTAGTTTTTCTACTTGTGAAAACTTAACTCCTGTTGTCGCTCTGTAAGCTTCGTGTAATAATACGATGTAATCCTACAGACACTGACGTAGAGGCGGAGGCATTGAATGGTACTGTTCATTCGGAGAAGATTTCTTCGCAGTTCTGTTCTCATTAGATCAACAGACCACAAGTTGGAGCCTAGATGTGTTTCTATACATTGAACTGGCTGAGAGAGTTCCAGTGTCGATGAAATGAGAAGTCTTTGAATTGTATGCTGCAGTTTGACATGGCACCTACTTGCAGCTGAACCAAAGACTCTGGCCAGTATTTCAATGAGGTCCTAAGTCCTCTTGAGTTTCTAGATAGTTGGTGGTTGTAGAACGTGTTGTACTCGCCAACATCTACTGCGCTATGGTTAGAGAATACCAATGAGTTTGTACTTGTACAAGACACAACATTCGGACTGGACAACGTACAAGAATGGACGGCCTATCATTGGGTAGCCTGCCAAGAACAGCTGCTGACCGGGAAAAGTGCAGGGTTTGGGTTTCGCCAGCACTACGAGGATGAAATTTAAGGGACAGATGAAATGTGTCTTTTCATAGGCACTCACACTTTTATGATTGGTTTAATTGTTTGAAATGAGATACTGACTTTGATATGTGAAATCAAGTGGTGTGCCCTTCTACGCGTGTTTGAGAGAGATTAGTTGTCTGGAAGTGAACTTAGAATTGACATCACAAGGAGATCCAACCCTTGACCTCCCACACAACGTCATATCCACCATTCCAAACTCCCTAGATGCTGTTCTTCAAGTGTTCAGCCTGCGCTTTAAGTGCACACATTGGGACCCAACCGTTTCACAGAGGAAGGCAAAGATAGTGCTACTTACAGACAGTATACTAATAGATAACTGAAAACAACACAAGTAGGCCTACATTACACAATACTATTATTGAACACAAAACTCCATCGAATAGCTATGACCATTCAGGAAAATCTTTTTTTTAGCCTTGTGCTCATGTATTATTTGTGTTTACTACGTAGTTAGAGGAATCTTGACTTTGTGTTTAGTTATACTTACTAGCTGTGCCTTGTTTGTAAAAATATAGATGCCGGTACTCAGTGATGAATTGCCTAACTTTAACTACTAATATATTTATAATAAACGTTAAAATACAAGAAAAGTCATACATTTTCCCAACATTGAAAAAGGTGCCGGTACGCCGTACCGGTGCGTACCGTCACAAAAAAGCCCTGCTTACCAGACTTAGCTTATTTGATTTCATCTCTCTCTCTCTCGCTCTCTCTCTCGCTTTGTTCTCCACTTTCCCTTTCCATTGCTTGACTTCCTACCTTTGACCTACTTAGAATGGCCCCATGGCTAGTCGTGAGTCTGGAACTGCGTGTATGTGTGTCTACTGGAATGACTTGTCGAGATAAGTTAGGTTCCGGACTTCCGGAGAGTTTGTTTTCCTGCTGTCCAGCCGCGTCTGGTCACACACAACAATGGATTGTTTGGTAGTCATTTGCATTGTTTCTGGAATATATATATATATATATATGTATATCTGTCTGTGTGTGTGTGTGTGTTTTTTTCATTTTATTTTTAAAGGAATTTTTTTTTTAATTGTCAAAATACACATTTTAGGCCTTCTGAACTCTGGCTGCTTCTTGTACGTAGTTCTCAAATTGCACGTTTTAGCCCCCAAATGGAATGGGGACTATGTTGTTCACATAAAACAACACTAATTGAGATTGAATAGAGTTCAACATGAATGCTCCTTTAAAAGTAGTGATTGATTGATCGTGATAGAGCCCATTAAAATATCAATCATTCAACCCTTCAATGAAACTGTTTTCTGACCTCTGACAAAGATTGACGTTTCCCGTGTAAATACCCAATTCACAAACAACATTCCTAAGAAAAATGCTTCGAATCACTCTAGTGACTGACATATCTTAATAGAAATGCCAAACTCAGCATTTTGCCCTTAGAGGGAAAGGTTATTGCAACTCCTAATTTAGCATGTAGTGAGTTCACATATCTAGAATTCTCTTATCTCAAAGTTGGTCACGATGTCCGTGAATGATTGGACTTTCAGTCTAGTTCAGCTTTTGATTCCACTTTCTCCAACTAGATAAGTTCTGTGTAAGTACCGGTACATCCTTTAAAGAGTCATTAGACTTGAGCAGACGAGATTCTGTATGGAATTAGGCCCTTGTTGTGTGGAGGGAGAGTGGCCCTTGAGGGACTGCAGGCACGACATGGCCTAAATTGTGCCCAAAATAAAAAATCAAATCAAATCTCGTTTCTACAGCCACCCACCCCCCTCGCTTGCACTCGCATGGACTCCTCCCCCCCTCGTCCTCGGCTGTTCTCTCTTCCGCCCCCATCCTACTGATATGGTGTCTTGTATTGTTTATCTTCAACTGAAACGTTTAGAATTAATCATTCTATATTGAAAGTACGGGATCTTTTGTTTCTTTTCTAGTTTAGTTAATTGTAACAGTCTCAATTGCACAATGAATTATCCTGATTTGAAGTATGCATGTAATGTTCAGGCAATATACTGTGTATGTGGTATTGTCTATGTGCCTCTATTAAGCATCAACACTTTGTTCAAACCAGACTTATATTTCTTTTATTTCAGTTTACAAATAAAATATTTTTTAAAAAATGCACTTACTTTAGAAAGAGATGATTGGCTCCGAGTACAGAAGTGCTTCAAAAGTTATATAAATACTTGAATTAATGAATAGATCATTCTTTTTTAATAAACTGTTTCCCCCTGAAAGGACGAGAGCAGCACTTTGTTATCTCCCCTTGTTTCGGGCAGCACTAACTTTGTGCCCGCATTAGAACTTCAGATTTGTATTTGACCCAAACAAGTTTCTTTCCAGTCGGCGTTTTGACCAAAATAGCGCTCACTTAATGGAAGCTATATTTAGCATCAGTTGTGAGCGAGACTCAACAAGATCTGCTGGGCCTAATGGCGGGAGGGGGTGGGGGAGTCATGTTGATAAGGGAATGGGAGATAAAAGTGTTGCTCGCCTCTTATCTCGTGGCGGCTACAGAGTGTAAACAGTGCTGGTCAGTTGTCGTGTGGGAAGAGCTGGACTAGTCTCCAGAGGCTGCTTCCATGTATCTTGTTCAGTTCTCCTCCACACAACTGTTGACGTCCCCTAAACTCTAGCGCCACCCAACACAATACAGAGTAGTTCCGGTAACAAAATGGTAGCTACTTGCTAACCTTCTTTTGCAACTTTGGCTTTGTTAAAAAAAAAGAGAAAAGGAGAGGGTGGGGGTGGGGTGAGAGACGTTGTTTGTTTATTATTTTGTTATTACTTACAGCCTCACGCTCTCAAATGGTAAGTGTTTTGGAGCCACGTGATCAGATGCGTTACTTGTTGACTATAACAACGGAAGTTGTTTTCTTTCATTAGAAATAGCGATCCAAGTGTCCGGTAGGATTTTTCTAGATTCTACTGATCACAATAACACAAATAAAAAAGTCGTCAATAGTCCAGGAGCCTTAAGATACATTGTCCTTCTATCTGATGTATATTCTGTGTTTCACCTAGTTTGTACTCTTCAATTATTCAGTATTCTAAATTGAGTTTGTATTTTGTGAATTCTGTTCCAACAAGAGGAGCTGCGTGTGTCACAGATAGTGCTGTTTGTTTGTTAAGAGAGCGTTTTACGAACTTACAGTGTATAAGTCAAACGAATCACGTGGTGTCATCAGAAAATTATCCTAGGAAACATAAATGACAAAAAGTTGTATTTGCATTCACCCCCCTCAAGACTATGATTGTAAATGTATATGATTGTAAATGTATATGATTGTAAATGTATATGATTGTAAATGTAGATATGGTTGATAAATATAAAGACGAAGTTTAAAAGTTTCTTGTAGATTTACCCCAAAAACAAATCTGTAGATATGTTGTTACAAGATCAAATCAAGTAGCATTCTCCATTCTAGACTAGCTCGTGCAAATATCATGTCGCCGCTCCTTTCAGCCACCATGCACGCTACGCCACTTCTCGGACGCACTCATGGAGAAGTGTCCGGATCCACTGAGTCTGTTGTTTAGTATCAGAGCTAAGATTTGCTAGACGAGACCGAAGTAATTTGTTTAGCCAGCCTTGGACACAGACATCGGGGACTAAGCATGGCTGAGTGGAAGGCGCTGGAAAGAGAATCAAAATTGGCAGCCGTGACGCAACTTTTTGGGAGACATCGCGTTGGAGGATCGATACGCTTTGACGTCATTCTCCCAGGAATCGTGATGGTTACCGAACAGGGGAGAGAGTTTGGTGGCGTGGGCGTAGTAGTAGTAGGCTTGTTGGCGCTTGAAATGAGCCGATGGAAAGGGAGAGGGTGTGTGTAAAGAAGTTTCCGGAACGATCAAGGCAATTTTTTTTTATGGTTCTAAATTTGTATTTGTTTTTTTTTTTCCCCGCGGTCGGTGGAAATAATTTCAAAATCAGTTTTCAACTGCGTCTGGGGCTTAAAGTGTAATGTACTAGATGAGGCGGGCGAGAAGTGAAGCGGCTGTGTGAGGGTAGGATTGGAAGGAAGATTTCACGACACAAGAAAACTACAAAGTCAAACAGCATGATTAGATAGGACCTTTTTTGTTCTGCATCAAATCCTCCACGGCTGTTGTTTTTTGTTGTTTTATCTGCATGTGTAGACGTCTAGTCCGCATTGGTAGAGCAAATTATGTCTGAGGCATTTAGGTCATTTCTAGGTGAGAGTAGGACCTTTCATTTCATCATTTCTAGGTGAGAGTAGGACCTTTCATTTCATCATTTCTAGGTGAGAGTAGGACCTTTCATTTCATCATTTCTAGGTGAGAGTAGGACCTTTCATTTCATCATTTCTAGGTGAGAGTAGGACCTTTCATTTCATCATTTCTAGGTGAGAGTAGGACCTTTCATTTCATCATTTCTAGGTGAGAGTAGGACCTTTCATTTCATCATTTCTAGGTGAGAGTAGGACCTTTCATTTCATCATTTCTAGGTGAGAGTAGGACCTTTCATTTCATCATTTCTAGGTGAGAGTAGGACCTTTCATTTCATCATTTCTAGGTGAGAGTAGGACCTTTCATTTCATCATTTCTAGGGGAGAGTAGGACCTTTCATTTCATCATTTCTAGGGGAGAGTAGGACCTTTCATTTCATCATTTCTAGGGGAGAGTAGGACCTTTCATTTCATCATTTCTAGGGGAGAGTAGGACCTTTCATTTCATCATTTCTAGGTGAGAGTAGGACCTTTCATTTCATCATTTCTAGGGGAGAGTAGGACCTTTCATTTCATCATTTCTAGGGGAGAGTAGGACCTTTCATTTCATCATTTCTAGGGGAGAGTAGGACCTTTCATTTCATCATTTCTAGGGGAGAGTAGGACCTTTCATTTCATCATTTCTAGGGGAGAGTAGGACCTTTCATTTCATCATTTCTAGGTGAGAGTAGGACCTTTCATTTCATCATTTCTAGGTGAGAGTAGGACCTTTCATTTCATCATTTCTAGGGGAGAGTAGGACCTTTCATTTCATCATTTCTAGGTGAGAGTAGGACCTTTCATTTCATCATTTCTAGGGGAGAGTAGGACCTTTCATTTCATCATTTCTAGGGGAGAGTAGGACCTTTCATTTCATCATTTCTAGGGGAGAGTAGGACCTTTCATTTCATCATTTCTAGGGGAGAGTAGGACCTTTCATTTCATCATTTCTAGGTGAGAGTAGGACCTTTCATTTCATCATTTCTAGGGGAGAGTAGGACCTTTCATTTCATCATTTCTAGGGGAGAGTAGGACCTTTCATTTCATCATTTCTAGGGGAGAGTAGGACCTTTCATTTCATCATTTCTAGGGGAGAGTAGGACCTTTCATTTCATCATTTCTAGGGGAGAGTAGGACCTTTCATTTCATCATTTCTAGGTGAGAGTAGGACCTTTCATTTCATCATTTCTAGGTGAGAGTAGGACCTTTCATTTCATCATTTCTAGGTGAGAGTAGGACCTTTCATTTCATCATTTCTAGGTGAGAGTAGGACCTTTCATTTCATCATTTCTAGGTGAGAGTAGGACCTTTCATTTCATCATTTCTAGGGGAGAGTAGGACCTTTCATTTCATCATTTCTAGGGGAGAGTAGGACCTTTCATTTCATCATTTCTAGGGGAGAGTAGGACCTTTCATTTCATCATTTCTAGGTGAGAGTAGGACCTTTCATTTCATCATTTCTAGGGGAGAGTAGGACCTTTCATTTCATCATTTCTAGGGGAGAGTAGGACCTTTCATTTCATCATTTCTAGGGGAGAGTAGGACCTTTCATTTCATCATTTCTAGGGGAGAGTAGGACCTTTCATTTCATCATTTCTAGGTGAGAGTAGGACCTTTCATTTCATCATTTCTAGGGGAGAGTAGGACCTTTCATTTCATCATTTCTAGGGGAGAGTAGGACCTTTCATTTCATCATTTCTAGGGGAGAGTAGGACCTTTCATTTCATCATGTCTATATTTCATGCTATTGATAGAGTGACAGTTCAATCGTCTCTTCTCTGGTACTATACAAGCGTTCCTTCGCCATAGGTTCATCTAGTAAGGTAATGTTCACCTTTCAGACCTTGTGGTCTATTGGGCAGATCATGTAAAGGTCATCTGATTTTGTGGCCTACGGTTAACTAGCGTGTCATGTCGCCAGCACAACGACCAACCGCCGCTACTTTTTCCCAACTGTCAGGTACCCATTAGAGCTGGGTGGACTCGGAGGCGCTCAAAGATCCCGAAATTAAAAATCCCAGACCCCAGTCTTCATCATGATTCGAACCCAGGACCCCCGGTTCAGAAGCCAAGCGCTTTACCGCTCAGCCACCGCACCTCCGCTTCATCTAGTTGTGCATGTTAATCCACTCTGCTAAGTCATCAGTTTTCCTGGTTGATTCAGACAACTCGTTCCATGCTCTAATGACAAAATCTTAACTTGAATTTAACTAGAAAAGGAGGAGCAAATCTTCATTTATTTATTTATCTGGACTTTTATGATTTACGGATAAAAATTGTGTTTAGTACTGGGGCATTATTATATTTTAGGATACAGCAGGTGACCCAAAGAAGGGGCTGCTTATACAGTGCTTTGAAGTTCGTGGTTGGGACTGAGGGCTTTCTATTGGATGGTGTCCAAAAAAAATGCTATATCATTGTAATTCTAACTCAAGCTGTTCCACTGAATAATAATGATAAAAATAAAAGACTGAGTTAAAACTAACCTAAAAAGGCTTGACTTAGACTTAGGTCCTCCCGCGCTGTTCGGCGCATTGGGCGGCAAGCTGTCTCCATAAAGATCTGTCATTGGCAATGTCAGACGCTTTTAGAATTCAAGGGCCTAAGAAGTTTGTGTCTGTGTACCGCACTATTGTATCAGCCATTTTTAGAAGATTCGATGACCAAATAGTATTGGGGGAGAATCGTTTTATTGAAAAGTAGAGGGGTGGTGCTTTACAATACAGACAGACGAGATAGTTACAACTGATGGGTCTAAGAAATGTTTCTGTACACTCCATATTATGGGGCTGGGGGTTCTTATAGAATTGCAAAAAAAACACACGAATGTTGGGGATGGGGGAGCAGGTTTTATTGAAAGTGTTCCGTGCCAAATAAACATAGATCTAACTACATCGACTAGAGCAGCTAGTAAGGCATATAGTTCTTTTTCCTGTTCACGCTTTCTAACATAAAACCGAGTGAGCTTTTGAAGTTCACTGTGACTTGAACCTGTCAGATTTACAGCCTCATCAAATACTCGTGAGTGTGTGTGTGTGTGTTATGACCTCTTCGAGGAAGTCAACTGAAATGCTCTGACCTATGTAATTAGATAGACATAATAATTAGCTTGTGTGTGTCAGACTGGCGTTTTTTTTTCCCCATTAACTTTATCTTGACTTTTATTGTTATTTGAACCTTTTTTTTTTTTGTATGTTGACTTAATGAGATCTATACATTTTAAAGACATCAATACATTAGGCTCTATTGCTTCAAAGAAAAGACACAAATCTTGTTATGAATGTAAAATGTTATATAAGATCATGAAGATAAGTATACATGTTTTTACAAAGCTTCTATCAACTAACCCTCTGTCTGTCTTGTACAAATTGTAAACACGTTATTTCACCCTCACCTATTCTCGGATCAAGTGGAAACTTTCCACAATTATTTATTGTACATAACAAAACATGAGCCAGTGAAAAAAAAAATAATTCAATATTGCTATTAATTATTTTGTTTGATTCCAACAAGGGAAATTAATCCTTGAGGCTAAATATGTGAGGTTTTGTCCCCTTAGATAATTGTACACGTTATTTCTCCGGCAGCCATTCTCAGATCAGGTTTAAGTGTCCACAATTACGAAACAATAAGAAAAAACTAATTAGTCAATTACAAAAAGTTAAGTTCCACTTTCAGACTTTGCGATCTCTGTGACCCACGGTTAACGAGTGTTTCACGTCGCAAGCACAACAACCTACCGCCTTTACTTTGCCCCAACTAATGTCAGGTACGCCTAAGAGCTGGGTGGACTCAAACTCGCCCTAAAGATAAAAAAATCCCAGTCTTCAGAGAGATTTGACCCCAGGAACCCAGTTTGGAAGGCAAGCGCTTTACCACTCAGACACTGCGCCTCCGGGCAATTAATCATTGGTAATTAATTATTTACTTTGATATTAAAAGAGGGAAATATTCTACATTATTGAGATATATAGTTGTAAATGTGGAGCTCTTCTCATTTGATAAGCTTTTTTAAAAAGTATTTTGTATATTTTGCTTGTTTTAGAAATACTATAGCATGTTCTCGCTTAGCCTGCCCCCCCCCCCCCAGTAGTTCTAATCATTCCTATGTTACAAAATATTGTTCCTCTATTTGTGTTTTCTTTAATTTTGATTTGAATCTGAAAGTTTCCTTGAGTATCACTGTTTGTTTGTCTGTTTTGTCCCCTCCCCCCCCCCCATACCGATTCATCGTTAAGCCGTATTTTTATTTGTATCAGTAACTGTTTTTTTTTCTCCCCCCCCCCCCCCAATACCGATTCATCGGAAAGCCATATTTGTTCATTTGTATCAGTAACTGTTGTTTTTTTTTTCTCCCCCCCCCCCCAATACCGATTCATCGGAAAGCCATGTTTGTTCATTTGTATCAGTAACTGTTGTTTTTTTTTTCTCCCCCCCCCCCCCAATACCGATTCATCGGAAAGCCATATTTGTTCATTTGTATCAGTAACTTGTTTTTTGGTGTGTTTTTTTCGTCTTGTCCAGAAAAAAATAAAAATATTTAAAAAAGAAACAACCGCAAAATCTGTTGCATATATCTCAATACTGCAGGAATAAGCTCTCTTTTCAATGTTAAAATGAATGAATGAGCACTAATTGTTTAATTCTTTGATTGCTACATGTATTGTTATACACTCAAGAAGTTGTCTGAATGGAGGGTTACTTTACAAATCTAAATGGGACGAAATTGTAAAAACACGAAAAGAATTTGTGTCCCAGAGTTTGAACTGTCCTAGTTAGTTTGTCTATCAGGTTTTGCAATGCAGCCGTTAGCTTTGTAGCATTTTGTGTTAGGATTAATTAATCTAGCTGGCCAATTGGGTTGCTCAGTTCGTTTGGGCTCCGACTCTTTCAACGAACGAGATCTTGTTAAGCCTATTTGTTTAGGTCGTTTTACTACATACCTGGTATGTGCCTTACAACTTTTGTATGTGCCATGACACTTGTGTGCCCTTGCAACTTATGTGTGCCCTACAACTTGTTTGTGTGCCCTACAACTTGTTTATTATGCATTATACGCATCGTTTGACTGTCCAACAATTTGTTTTGCGTTCTTGCTCTGGGCTTTCTTTTCTGCGTACTCTGCTCGTTTTGTGCACGTTGTTTGTGTTCTCTGTGCGTTGTTTGTGTTCTCTGCACGTTGTTTGTGTTCTCTGTGCGTTGTTTGTGTTCTCTGCGCGTTGTTTGTGTTCTCTGTGCGTTGTTTGTGTTCTCTGTGCGTTGTTTTGTGTTCTCTGTGCGTTGTTTGTGTTCTCTTTGCGTTGTTTTGTGTTCTCTGTGCGTTGTTTGTGTTCTCTGTGCGTTGTTTTGTGTTCTCTGTGCGTTGTTTTGTGTTCTCTGTGCGTTGTTTGTGTTCTCTGTGCGTTGTTTGTGTTCTCTGTGCGTTGTTTGTGTTCTCTGTGCGTTGTTTGAGTTCTCTGTGCGTTGTTTGTGTTCTCTGTGCGTTGTTTGTGTTCTCTGCGCGTTGTTTGTGTTCTCTGCGCGTTGTTTTGTGTTCTCTGTGCGTTGTTTGTGTTCTCTTTGCGTTGTTTTGTGTTCTCTGTGCGTTGTTTGTGTTCTCTGTGCGTTGTTTGTGTTCTCTGTGCGTTGTTTTGTGTTCTCTGTGCGTTGTTTGTGTTCTCTGCGCGTTGTTTGTGTTCTCTGCGCGTTGTTTGTGTTCTCTGCGCGTTGTTTGTGTTCTCTGCGCGTTGTTTGTGTTCTCTGCGCGTTGTTTGTGTTCTCTGTGCGTTGTTTTGTGTTCTCTGTGCGTTGTTTGTGTTCTCTTTGCGTTGTTTTGTGTTCTCTGTGCGTTGTTTGTGTTCTCTGTGCGTTGTTTGAGTTCTCTGTGCGTTGTTTGTGTTCTCTGTGCGTTGTTTGTGTTCTCTGTGCGTTGTTTTGTGTTCTCTGTGCGTTGTTTTGTGTTCTCTGTGCGTTGTTTGTGTTCTCTTTGCGTTGTTTGTGTTCTCTGTGCGTTGTTTGAGTTCTCTGTGCGTTGTTTGTGTTCTCTGTGCGTTGTTTGTGTTCTCTGCGCGTTGTTTGTGTTCTCTGCGCGTTGTTTTGTGTTCTCTGTGCGTTGTTTGTGTTCTCTTTGCGTTGTTTTGTGTTCTCTGTGCGTTGTTTGTGTTCTCTGTGCGTTGTTTGTGTTCTCTGTGCGTTGTTTTGTGTTCTCTGTGCGTTGTTTGTGTTCTCTGCGCGTTGTTTGTGTTCTCTGCGCGTTGTTTGTGTTCTCTGCGCGTTGTTTGTGTTCTCTGCGCGTTGTTTGTGTTCTCTGCGCGTTGTTTGTGTTCTCTGCGCGTTGTTTGTGTTCTCTGCGCGTTGTTTGTGTTCTCTGCGCGTTGTTTGTGTTCTCTGCGCGTTGTTTGTGTTCTCTGCGCGTTGTTTGTGTTCTCTGCGCGTTGTTTGTGCTCTCTGCGCGTTGTTTGTGTTCTCTGTGCGTTGTTTGTGTTCTCTGCGCGTTGTTTGTGTTCTCTGCGCGTTGTTTGTGTTCTCTGCACGTGGCTTGTGTTCTCTGTGCGTTGTTTGTAGACTTTGACTCTAAACAGGTTTATTCCAAAGATGGCTCTAGAACCTATTATAGAGTTTGTCCCCCCTTCCCTCTCCCTCTCTTCACCGCGTTGGTTTTCTACTCCCTGTCCCAGCCTAATTGTGAAAGTCCGCGAGGGCGGACCTACTGGTGTCACGCATTCAGATGACCTTCTGCCCCCACATTCGCACAAGTGGAGATCATTATTGAATTTCGCAATGTACTCACAATTGGGGGGGAAAAGTCACAACAATAACAGCTTGGAAAGAGTTTTAATATCCATTGAGTGTTCAGGGGGAGTTATTTCGATATCAGCCCCCTCCCCACTCGCACCCCTTCCTCCCCCTTTTTTTTTTAAACGCCAGTAGTCTCGTACATCGCCACCATCTGACATCAACCTTCTCCCCAAGTGTTGCACGGGACCTGAGTCTGAATGTGTTTGTTATCATGAGAAATGTGAGTGACTGCTGTCGCCATCTATCGAGGACAGTAATTGTGGTAATTACCAAAGTCAGCTCCTTGACGTTGACTATGTCCATACGTGCATTGGCAAACAAGCCACAGATACAAGGTCATAACAGAACTTGGTCGAAATAGAGAAAGAAAACAATAGAATAGCAATTCTGTCCTTATCTTGAAATGAAACAGTCAGCGGAATAGTCATATTTTGTGTGGCTTTGGAAAATAAAGAGAACAAGTTTTGTCAGTATGGGAATCGAACCCACTACATTCGCGTTGCTATCCACTACGCTGCAACCAACTTAGCTAACTGGCCATACATCAAACTGTCTAATGTAAATATATCGATCGAAATGAATAGAAAACAAAAATGGCCGCCAATTTGTTTTTTCTTTCCACTCCACTTTTGACTCTAACCAAAGCGTGAGTTGAACAGTTTAGAACTAGGCAGTAAGTGAACTACTGTACTCTCTATCCTAGGCACTAAACAAACAGTTTTGTAGTCAAGCTGTACTAGACGTATTGGATCAGTCTTAATGCCGAACATAGACTTGTGGCAAGCCTCGTTATCATAACAATGCTTGAGAGCAGAAAACCAAAGAGAAACTGTGTCTGTACACAAAACAAGTTTCACTTTAACCGGTCCAGTGGTGTTTCCGTCCCATTCTTTACCATGGCACATTGGTCTGTAAGAACTAGAAAAGGATACTACGAAAGAACACTAGTTTATACTTTGAGTGAAGGTTACCCCCGGGCTGACAATTGAGCAGATTGGTATACAGTTCTCTGATTGGAAAGGATTTCACTCTAGTCTCTGTAATGATTCAATTCGTCTGAGTTTTCCACATAGATGTCTAGTTTCCTTTATAATTCCCAGATGGGTGTCGACTGTCATGTTAATCCAAGCTTCTTGTTTGGGTCTGTGTTATGGACCACGTACTCGTCATTATCCTTTGGTGATGAAGTAAATCTATCAACTCTCCTGAACCCTGTCCTGAACCCTGTCCTGAACGCTCTCTATCAATCTCTCTCTCCCCTCTTTTTTTGTTGTTGTGTACGTGTGTGTGTGTATTCTCTAACTTATTATCTGTAGTGCTCTCTGTTCAAAGTCTATAGCGTTGATGAGAGGTTTCATCATTGTCATTGGTGCCAGAGATGACCTCGGGTAGAATCGATCTAATTCGGCACAAAAACTTTACTGTATAAACAGGATACTGTTCCACGGCGTCCCTCCTCCTTTCCATGAAAAAATGTTTCCCTTTTTTTTCCAACTATAGAGATCGTAAAAAAAATATGATGCTAATTCTGAACAGATAGGCTATTTATAGCAACACACACAAACTATACTGGCCCAGTGGTTCTCATGCATGTGGCATTGGATTAGGCAGATTATGTTGTATGGCAGATTATACTAATGTTGAATTGATGGAGCTCTGTGTGAACATAAAATACTGCAGAGTCTCATACAACACATACAAGTCTAGGGAAAGTTTGGAAGTCTTCATGGACTCTGCTACATTCTAATCAAACAGGCTGGAGAACGAGTTCAATTAGAAACGTGGCCCAACTAGAAGAATCCATGGAGCGCCGGGCTCTCTGATGGGCCCAATCTCCATAGATCTGTATAGAGACCTGAGTTGAGCCCCGCTCGCTACTGGTATTTGGTCAATTGATCTCAATTTGACTGGATCTAGTTTTTAAACATTAATAAACACATTGACATATATGATTTAATACTGAATACTAATTTTATTTTACAACATTGATTTTAAAAAAAAAATTTGAAAAAAATATGTTGACATCATTGATATTAAAAATGCTGTTTGTAAAATGTTTTACATCGAACGAATGTCCAGGGCACTAGCATCCATCCATATATTTTATAGGTCAGATTCTTTACAAAGAACAATGATTTTATTTCTTTTTGTTAAAATAAAATTCAAATTACAAGGACTTTATCGTAAAGTGCCAGATTTGGAATGACAACAAGAAAGACTTGCTAATTATAAATGGCCTCCTTTATGTAGCTTAACATTCAATGTCAAAAAGATACATTACGACTGACTTTATGTAACACTGTTTTCAACTTGTTTTTCTCTGAAGAACTACTGAATGTTTTAAAACAAGAGAACATTTTGTAGCCCCCCCTTCCCCTCCTCTCCACTGAAGGTAGAGATCTACTACATTCTATAATAGTCCAATGTCAGGCCTTTCAATCGAGACTTAGAAGGCTAGGGTCACAAGTTTTGTAGCCCCCCTTACCCTCCTCTCCACTGAAGGTAGAGATCTACTACATTCTTTAATAGTCCAATGACAGGCCTTTCAATCTAGACTTAGAAGGCTAGGGTCACAAGTTTTGTAGCCCCCCTTACCCTCCTCTCCACTGAAGGTAGAGATCTACTACATTCTATAATAGTCCAATGACAGGCCTTTCAATCTAGACTTAGAAGGCTAGGGTCACAAGTTTTGTAGCCCCCCTTACCCTCCTCTCCACTGAAGGTAGAGATCTACTACATTCTATAATAGTCCAATGACAGGCCTTTCAATCTAGACTTAGAAGGCTAGGGTCACAAGTTTTGTAGCCCCCCTTACCCTCCTCTCCACTGAAGGTAGAGATCTACTACATTCTATAATAGTCCAATGACAGGCCTTTCAATCTAGACTTAGAAGGCTAGGGTCACACGTTTTGTAGCCCCCCTTACCCTCCTCTCCACTGAAGGTAGAGATCTACTACATTCTATAATAGTCCAATGACAGACCTTTCAATCTAGACTTAGAAGGCTAGGGTCACAAGTTTTGGAGGTCAGCGTCAAGGTTCCATGAAGTTCTGACTTGAATAGAGGTATTGTAAACAAAAATGTTCTCTCTAAAATAAGGAGGCCTGCTGTCAGCTTTTCATAAAGCTAATTATGCGGCATGCAAGTTAACGTTTCAACATTCCAACAACGTTCTCTCCATGTTGTTATTGTCCTCCAATTAGAGCTGCTGGCTAATTGAAAACGAGGCTTACAGAAACTTGACCAAACTAATTGGCTATTATTACGTCTTTTCACTTGGATTAGCAAACAGTTGAAATCATTGTGATTTTTCTTTGAAGCCGGGGTTTCTAATTACCTTCAGTTATTTTTAACTCTTGTTTAATTCCTGTTCTTCTGTGTGTAGGGTATGGAATGGTCTTGTCAATAATAGATGGATTATACAGAGAAAACACATCTGTGGAGACCTCAATGTATAAGATCCAATTCGAAATTCTCAAGCATCTATGAAGACTTTCTGCTGGGCTAGTCTATCCGTTGGCTATCTCTCTAGAAGTTTCGGTTACTGCTTCTAATAGTGTGCGTGAGATAATGAGGATGTCGTGTTGAAAAGACAATGACCAATTTTACCCCCCAAAAAAGGATAAACATTAAAGCATGCTTTAGTCGCTACACCCTGGCAGAGCCTGCGACGCCGCTGATCCCAAACAGTGTCGGCACTTGCCTATCCTTTGGATATACATGAACTGCGTGGAGAGGGCGGAACATCTTATGCCCAGGCATTCATCTCTTTTCCATGAGATGATTAAAGGAGGTCAAAACATAACATTTAACTCGCTTTGTTACTAGTAGAGAAGAAGAAGCAAAGTACTAACCCGAAATCTCTGGCGACGGTGCCAATATACTGAACTGGCATCTCTGCTATAGCCTAGGTACATGTAGTGTTTGATTCTAACCAAATTATGATTTCTCTTGTCTTCTTTTCGTGGATTCAGAGGAACCAGTGACGCATCTGGTTTTTTTTTTCGTTCCGGAGCTTTATGTCTTTAGTGTCGATAGACCCGCATAGGAGGCACTACTCTTAACTGTACAACTAAGGCGCTACGGTAGGAGTGACCTTCCTATTTTAACCGCAATGGGAGTCTCAGGCACAGAGGCACTTTGCTACGATCTCTCTTTGCTTTCGAGAGCCTGGTAGGTTTTTAAAAATGTCAATAGTTGTGCTACCTATCTCATAGCATTCTTGTTTCCTATAATATTTTGGACTTGATCTTTTCTGGCTTCAAGCACAATTGATGTGCATTCTCGTCTAAACAAAAACTGGGATGATCTGTCTGCAAGTTGTTGGTGTTTGAACATTGCCGTGATTCCTAATCTCTGCAGTACTGTCTTAGCATGTACATCTCTGCAGTACTGTCTTAGCATGTACATCTCTGCAGTACTGTCTTAGCATGTACATCACTGCAATACTGTCTTAGCATGTACATT
>JAZGLO010006721.1:336318-361829 GCA_036873155.1 Biomphalaria sudanica | reverse complement strand
CCTGAGGACTGTGTGATGTGGCCATAGCCCTGAGGACCGTGTGATGTGGCCATAGCCCTGAGGACCGTGTGATGTGGCCATAGCCCTGAGGACCGTGTGATGTGGCCATAGCACTGAGGACCGTGTGATGTGGCCATAGCCCTGAGGACCGTGTGATGTGGCCATAGCCCTGAGGACGGTGTGAAGTGGCCATAGCCCTGAGGACCGTGTGAAGTGGCCATAGCACTGAGGACCGTGTGATGTGGCCATAGCCCTGAGGACCGTGTGATGTGGCCATAGCACTGAGGACCGTGTGATGTGGTCATAGCACTGAGGACCGTGTGATGTGGTCATAGCACTGAGGGCCGTGTGATGTGGCCATAGCCCTGAGAACCGTGTGATGTGGCCATAGCACTGAGGACCGTGTTATGTGGCCATAGCCCTGAGGACCGTGTGATGTGGCCCTAGCCCTGAGGACCGTGTGATGTGGCCATAGCCCTGAGGACCGTGTGATGTGGCCATAGCCCTGAGGACCGTGTGATGTGGCCATAGCCATGAGGACCGTGTGATGTGGCCCTAGCCCTGAGGACCGTGTGATGTGGCCATAGCCCTGAGGACCGTGTGATGTGGCCCTAGCCCTGAGGACCGTGTGAAGTGGCCATAGCACTGAGGACCGTGTTATGTGGCCATAGCACTGAGGACCGTGTGATGTGGCCATAGCCCTGAGGACCGTGTGATGTGGCCATAGCCCTGAGGACCGTGTAATGTGGCCATAGCCCTGAGGACCGTGTGATGTGGCCATAGCCCTGAGGACCGTGTGATGTGGCCATAGCCCTAAGGACCGTGTGATGTGGCCATAGCCCTGAGGACCGTGTGATGTGGCCATAGCCCTGAGGACCGTGTGATGTGGCCCTAGCCTTGAGGACCGTGTGATGTGGCCATAGCCCTGAGGACCGTGTGATGTGGCCCTAGCCCTGAGGACCGTGTGATGTGGCCATAGCCCTGAGGACCGTGTGATGTGGCCATAGCCCTGAGGACCGTGTGATGTGGCCATAGCCCTGAGGACCGTGTGAAGTGGCCATAGCCCTGAGGACCGTGTGATGTGGCCATAGCACTGAGGACCGTGTGATGTGGCCATAGCCCTGAGGACCGTGTGATGTGGCCATAGCCCTGAGGACCGTGTGATGTGGCCATAGCCCTGAGGACCGTGTGATGTGGCCATAGCCCTGAGGACCGTGTGAAGTGGCCATAGCCCTGAGGACCGTGTGATGTGGCCATAGCGCTGAGAACCGTGTGATGTGGCCATAGCCCTGAGGACCGTGTGATGTGGCCATAGCCCTGAGGACCGTGTGATGTGGCCATAGCCCTGAGGACCGTGTGATGTGGCCATAGCCCTGAGGACCGTGTGATGTGGTCATAGCACTGAGGACCGTGTGATGTGGTCATAGCACTGAGGGCCGTGTGATGTGGCCATAGCCCTGAGAACCGTGTGATGTGGCCATAGCACTGAGGACCGTGTTATGTGGCCATAGCCCTGAGGACCGTGTGATGTGGCCCTAGCCCTGAGGACCGTGTGATGTGGCCATAGCCCTGAGGACCGTGTGATGTGGCCATAGCCCTGAGGACCGTGTGATGTGGCCATAGCCATGAGGACCGTGTGATGTGGCCCTAGCCCTGAGGACCGTGTGATGTGGCCCTAGCCCTGAGGACCGTGTGAAGTGGCCATAGCACTGAGGACCGTGTGATGTGGCCATAGCACTGAGGACCGTGTGATGTGGCCATAGCCCTGAGGACCGTGTGATGTGGCCATAGCCCTGAGGACCGTGTGATGTGGCCATAGCCCTGAGGACCGTGTGAAATGGCCATAGCCCTGAGGACCGTGTGAAGTGGCCATAGCACTGAGGACCGTGTGATGTGGCCATAGCCCTGAGGACCGTTTGATGTGGCTATAGCACTGAGGACCGTGTGATGTGGCCATAGCACTGAGGACCGTGTGATGTGGCCATAGCCCTGAGGACCGTGTGATGTGGCCATAGCCCTGAGGACCGTGTGATGTGGCCATAGCCCTGAGGACCGTGTGAAGTGGCCATAGCACTGAGGACCGTGTGATGTGGCCATAGCCCTGAGGACCGTGTGATGTGGCCATAGCCCTGAGGACCGTGTGATGTGGCCATAGCCCTGAGGACCGTGTGATGTGGCCATAGCCCTGAGGACCGTGTGATGTGGCCATAGCCCTGAGGACCGTGTAATGTGGCCATAGCACTGAGGACCGTGTGATGTGGCCATAGCCCTGAGGACCGTGTGATGTGGCCATAGCACTGAGGACCGTGTGATGTGGCCATAGCCCTGAGGACCGTGTGATGTGGCCATAGCCCTGAGGACCGTGTGATGTGGCCCTAACCCTGAGGACCGTGTGATGTGGCAATAGCCCTGAGGACCGTGTGATGTGGCCCTAACCCTGAGGACCGTGTGATGTGGCCATAGCCCTGAGGACCGTGTGATGTGGCCATAGATTTTAAGTTTACGTTTTGTAACAGTGGTTAGTAAGTCATCGTGGGATCCAATTGTTGTATTCATTCTGTTTCTAATCTCTTCATGCGTGATGTGTTCTTTGTAAGTGACACCTAGGAATTAACTATAGATTCATAACTATCAGCTCATCGAATACATATGAATATTAACAATGTAATAATA
This sequence comes from Biomphalaria sudanica, assembly GCA_036873155.1. Taxonomy (NCBI): domain Eukaryota; kingdom Metazoa; phylum Mollusca; class Gastropoda; family Planorbidae; genus Biomphalaria; species Biomphalaria sudanica. Next base: position 359,156 of record JAZGLO010006721.1, on the reverse strand, counting down.
TTAACATTAATCATCATCATCATCAAACTCCATTTGAGTGAGGGCTTGAGAGGCTTAAATCCTCTCTTGCAAAAGCCCTGGACAGAAACCCTGCTGTCTTGCGTAGTGCATGCATTCACCATACAGGTCGAGAATTTTTGGTTTCCCAGACCTGTCGAGGTGGAGATTAGCATGTCTGGGGCAGTCAAACAGAATATGAAGCACGGTTTCCTCTTCTTCCCCGTAGCGGGTGCACCGTGAATTGAAATTTGGCCATAGCCGTGAGAAATATGAGCCAACAGGACAGTGGCCTGTTCTGCACTGTGCAGTAATAGCTTGCTCAGGCCACGGGGAAGTGCGGCCAGGGCGCCTCATACGCTCCCAGAATCCACGGGCTTTTATTACTTGTCCCAGCACTCAAACCACTTTTCCATCTCTGTTTTTTGAATTATAGCCAGAGCATGATGAAAACTTACAACCTGTTCAGTGGGTGGAATTAGCCCTCCATGGTGGGCTAATGAGTCAGCAATAGTATTGCCAGTTACACCTATGTGTCTCGGTACCCACATTAATAAATCTCCGTATCCTGTGGTATCAAGTCGTTAGTCCAACTAACAATACAATTCTTTTTTTATCAACGGAGAGAGGGTTGTAGTTGTTGATAGTTTGTAGTTCGTAGTTTCTGATATTCTTTCTGAAAATATTGAAACCTGCCATTTTATCAGCCTGAGCAGATCATTTCGGGTGCAGATGTTGAGTTTGTGTTTGCACTCTGAAAAACAAAGAGGAAACATCAAACGAAGACAGTCACGAACATTAAGACATACTTTCTGGACTAGAGTACAAGGTGGAGGTACAAGGCGGGTTTACGAGTTTGTCTAAGGGTTTACGGGTTTGTCTAAGGGTTTACGGGTTTGTCTAAAGGGTTGACATCCTTCCCCGGGTACCCCACCTCAACAGGCTAATGCAAAAACCAACAAGTAACACCATATCAAGTTGCATGAGAACTGAACAATGAATAAATGGTCATTCGAACTGAACAGCGAATAAATGGTCATTCGAACTGAATAGCGAATAAATGGTCATTCGAACTGAACAGTGAATAAATGGTCATTCGAACTGAACAGCGAATTAATGGTCATTCGAGCTGAACAGCGAAAAAATGGTCATTCGAACTGAACAGCGAATAAATGGTCATTCGAACTGAACAGCGAATAAATGGTCATTCGAACTGAACAGTGAATAAATGGTCATTCGAACTGAACAGCGAATAAATGGTCATTCGAACTGAACAGTGAATAAATGGTCATTCGAACTGAACAGTGAATAAATGGTCATTCGAACTGAACAGCGAATAAATGATCATTCGAACTGAACAGTGAATAACTAATTAACAATTTTTCAACAAGAACACTATTTAATTATAAGCTAATTACAACTAAACAATACTTCATTCAAAGATTTGAGTCAAAATTTTAATAATGTCAGTCGTGAAGGCCTTTGGCAAATCATCTCCGAATTCGGCTGCCCGGATCAATTCATAACAATGGTGCGCCAATTCCATGTAACATGCAAGCAAGAGTCCAAGACAAGGGAGACTACTCCTAGCCTTTCACTGTCTCAAATAGCGTGAAGCAGGGCTGTATGCTGGCTCCAACGCTTTTCAGCATTATGTTTACCGCCATGCTGAAATATGCCTTTCCCACAGAAAGCATTGGAGTGGGAATTCGATATGGCACCGATGCAAGTTTATTCAATGTTCAGAGACTCAAGGCAAGGACCAAGGTAAACCACGACTGCATCAGAGACCTGCAATTCGCTTATGACAGTGCCCTAAATGCCGTAAACGAAGAAGACCTTCAAAAGAGCCTGTAACTCTTCGATAACTCCTCACCATAAATGTAAAAAAGACAGAAGTGCCGCACCAACCTACTCCAAATAAATCTGTCACAGAACCAGACATTCGCATAGATGGCCAGTAATTGGCAAACGTCAAAATGTTTGTCTATCTGGAAAGCACCATATCAGCAAACGCCAATCTAGATGATGAGGTTGACTTCCGTGTTGCACGTGCCAGTGCTGCTTTTGGCAGACTTCAAGAACAAGTGTGGCAACGGAAAGGACTCAGCATATCCACAAAACTGAAAGTCTACAGTGTTGTAGTTCTCCCGTCACTCTTAAATGCATTAGAGTCCTGGACCCTATATTTCCGCCACACCAAAAAGCTAAACTTCTTCCACCTACGATGTCTAAGGAGTATCCATAAGGTGCCTTTGTCCGACCACATACCAGACACAGAAATCTTAAAGCTGTCCAACATGTACAAACGACTTCTGTACGGGGAGTTGTGTGCAGGAAAGCGCTCCCAGGGAGGTGAATAGAAGCGCTACAAAGACACTCTCAAGAGGTCCTTCAAGGAATGCGATATCGACATTCACGGCTGGGAAGCACTGGCTCTCGATCGCTCCTCATGGCGAAAGCTGTGAGTCTCGGAGTCTCAAGATCTGGAGCAAGAAGAGTGGCCAGGGTGAAAGAGCGCCGAGCCAACAAAAAGCTAAGAGAAGAAGCAGGCCTATCTGCAACTGATCTAGCCCACCCATGCCACATATGCGCCGGACATTTAAAGCTAGGATTGGGCTTGACAGTCATCTTCGAGCTCATGGGAAATGAGAAATGTGCTCATCTTCGACCACGAAGGAGGAGGAGCTTTATATAATTACAAATACACAATATATGTCAACATATGCCAATCAATGAATCATGGATATTTAAGTATTGCATTGGTAATTGTACAGATAACACACCGCACACACGCACTCTCCATTTCGGCCCTACAGATCGGCAGTTTTGAATACGACAAACAACTCTAGAAACAGTCACGGCTCCAAGTGCGAACTCAAGACTACACTCTTCATCATAGCCCCAAGCTTAACACCCTGAACGCAAAAGAAAACCTAGATCTAGCGATGCCGCTACCTCATAGAATTTTATATTAGCGACACCCGTACCGATCAATTTACTTACTAAATGTATGTACATTCGTACCGTCACAACGGTGAGACAGAGAACTGTAGTGTAACCAGCTAGAAAGCTCTCTCCGCTGCAAGGGTAACACGGGCACTAAGCGTGACGTAAAACACACACACAGTATTCTTGACAACAAAACACGCCCCGAATACACTCTACTTCCTAGACATAAAAACACAACTATTAAATACAAAAAGAAAACGTCACGCGCGCACGACAAATAAAGCATTGAAAACTGTGTAGATGAGTACATTTATTAAAAGGGCCTTATCAGAGATTATAAAGTTGTGAGAGAGTCACATTTATCCAGCGCCCTTGCCTCGATTCATTAACGACATTGGGATGAAATTATCGGGTCAGAGGTCACAACTAGTGGGTCAAATGAGAAACATTTCTGTTCAACTCCACGTTTGCTTTATTTCATTCTGTTTGACCAATCAAAAACTAGGCTTATAAACCTTAACTGGAGAAGAATGGGCCGAGATAATGTTCTCTCCTAGACAACCACATTCATGTTCCTCCTATGAGCTGGTGTATCATCTAATCCCGCAGAGCCCTTTAATAAATACTGATTACTTCATCACTGGATATAATTTCTGGTTATTTCCTCAGCTCACAACCTTGGTCTGCTAACGCCCCCGAAATTACGCCCCCCTTCCAATCGTTCCTCAAATATTTCTCCCCCGCCCTCACCAATGAGTAGGCGTATCTTCTCCTAGATGTATCAACACTATCGCTTTCATTGTGTGTTTACTTGTCATGGAAGCCGGTAGTTGAAGTTGATAACTAACTGTTCAAAGAGAGACGATTATCCTCCCCATAGATATACTATGTTTTTCTTTTATCTTACACTTTTTAAAATACTTAAGTATTTTAGCGGCCCCCGAGAGATAAAAATCTGATATTTGTTTTGTAGGGTCTACTTTAACGTGAACACTTGTACAAGAATTAGAACAAATATTGAAAGTCCAATATTACGAAATTTTAGATTGAGCAAAGTTTTCCCTTTTTATCTTCTGAAAGCGAAACTTTTTTTTAATGAACTAAAGTAAGCCATTTTAAACAAATATAATTTAAAAACTATTTTCCTTAATAACTGTAACATAGAACAAAGAATAAGCTATTTTGCATTTTCTGCATTATGGGCTACAAATAATTTTACAACAGTGCTTTTTTGTAAACAAAATAAGTGCCGTACTCAGTGATGGATTGCCTAACTTTTAATAATAAATCTATACTATAAAGTAGAATGTAACCAATCTTGGTAAAACCTAGCATTGGGTACAAACTTTGACAGTAGTGTATGTATTGTAGCCCTAAAATAAACTTAAGAACCTCCAAAAAAAAAGTTGACCAACTCTTCTATGAAAGCATCGATCTAGGCCATGTTTACATTAGAAAAGATCGTAAGGATCTAGATCTAATTTTTAAAACTACACTTTGTGCAGATATTTTTTTACTTTGACACATGAAAATAAAAAAATTATAGTCTATTGAGTTCATTATGTAATCAAATTAACCTTCAAAGCTGCGAAGCCGTGTAGAGATATATTCTAATAGTTTCATTTATTCGCGTACATCTAATTAAAAATGTCACGCATGCGTACTCGTAGAATGAACTCTTCCAAGTCAATATTTAACTCTAGATTAGTCTAGATCTAGATCTATGTGTAACTCAAGATCTACTTTATACTTTAACACATCAACATACAAAATTAAGTCTATTCATTTCAAATTTTAATCAAGTATATGTAGGCCCACAAGCAAATGTTTTTATTTGAAAAAAAATGTATTTTATTGATTGGCTATTTTTAGAGATCCATTCATACTATTTTTAGATTTACGCATTCCGCATTCGATTTACTTATAACATTAATATTTCGTTTAATTGTTTACCAAACACTCTCAGTGACTATATCGACAGTGATACGCAAATAAAGACCCGCGGGCCGCAGGTAATAAAAATGTCTCGAGTCAGGAATACACGTTAGAAGAGAAGAGAAGTCATCTCATTTGTTCCCCACCATGGAAAAAGGTGCCGATACGCCACACCCGGTGAGAACCGTCACAAAAAAAAAAAAAAGCACTGATTTACAGAAATAGTTTATTTTAACTGCTTCAAAAATGAAGAATGCATACAGTTGTGTGCATTTTAAAAAGAAGATGTATTAGATAATGTTAAGTGTTATTACAGGGCCGCCGCGAGGGTTGTGGCCGCCTGCGTGCGAAGTTAAAAAATGCCGCCCTCCCCCCCCCCCCATTTTTATTTTAGAAAAAAAAATTCATTAAGAGTGAGCTGGACACCGTACCTAAAGCGCTCTTTGATTTAAACCAATTTTTGTACCATTCCTTTTTCTTTTCATATTCGCCACATCATTGTCGTGTCCCCATTCCCTCTAAGATGTTTTATTGTCAATTTTAACTTTGCATTTTTTGTTGTAAAGAATGTCATGAAAAAAGAAAGGAAACTTTGTTTTAATTATAACACACTTTTTAGGTTTTATTTTTCATTTATATTTTTAACACTATGTATAGAATCCAAATTTAGGTAATGAAATTTCACTCAGTTTCACAGACCTATATATAATAGACCTATGGTCAGTTTTTGTTTTCCGAAATAGTGTTGCCTGCATAAATTGTAAGCGTTGTAAAAGTTTCTTCATGGAGATATAATTGAAGATGCAAAGGGTTTGATTCCGGGCGGGACTCGGCGCTAAGCGTATTCTGTCCTTTTTAGTCTTAGTAAGAAGAGAGAATTTATAATAGGCTAATATTAATGTGTTTTCTTTCAGAACGCACTATTCATCATCCTAATAAAAAAAAGTTGAGGGCCATATTAAATCTAATAATAAAGAGGCAGCCCTGGCCAATAGTATTATGCGAGGGACATTCTAGGTAGGCCTACAATATTGCGTACGTACGACTGTAATGGGCGTGAGCTTTTGAACAATATTCTTCGTGTTAAGTCAGACGTCTCTGTCGCGGAGGTTTTTTGTCACACAAAAGTCGTCACTATTATAAAGTGCAATAGGCGGAAGAAATTCAACTATTCTGAGAAAAAAAAACCCAGAAGAATCGCACTAGCGGAGACGTTTTAAAGTGTTTTCTTGAAAACGTTTCGACCCATATTGTTGCACAAGCGCCTCGCAAAAAGCGGTCTACATTTAAAACGATCTTATTAGAAGATAAAACGCCGTCTCATACTTATGAGATTTTAATTTTTTAACATGTAATTTTACTAATATTCAAATAAATTTCACTGAAAATAATACATGTTTTCGCCGCCCCCTCTCCTTGTTGTTAGATGGTCATTGACTTGTCGCTACAAGCAGCTAGTACAACTGAACCAATGAAGGCGTTATATATCTATACTATAAAGTATAAAGTAAGGCGTATGTATGTATGTATGTATGTATGTATGTATGTATGTATGTATGTATGTATGTATGTATGTATGTATGTATGTATGTATGTATGTATGTATGTATGTATGTATGTATGTATGTATGTATGTATGTATGTATGTATGTATGTATGTATGTATGTATGTATGTATGTATGTATGTATGTATGTATGTATGTATGTATGTATGTATGTATGTATGTATGTATGTATGTATGTATGTATGTATGTATGTGACGAATAGAAATCAAAACCGCTTGACCAATTTTGATAAAACTTGGCAGAAATGTTCCTTGGGTGCTAACTTAGACCGTAGTGTATGTATTGTAGCCCTAAAACAAACTTAAGACCCTTAAAAAAAATAAAGTTGTACAACTCTATTAAAGCTATAGTATTTATGGATCTAGGCCATGTTTACAATGTTGACATGAGAAAAGATCGAAAGGATTTAGATTTGGATATAATTTTAAGAAATACACTTTGCGCAGATAGTTTTTTTTACTTTGACACATGAAAAAAATACAAAAGAAGGTCCATTGATTTCATTATATAATAAAATTAACCCTCAAATTTGTGTTTGAAAACCATTTTTTTACATAAATTAGTTCCTGATATCTGTGACTACATATTTCCTGACGAACATTCTTTCATTAGACAATACCGTAATGTTACACATCTTTACATCCCTAGATCTAAAACTCTAATTTAACTCTAAGATGATAAAACTTCTCTTCGCACAGATAGTTTTATACTTTAACACATAAGCATACTAATTATAGTCCATTCATTTCATATTTTGATAAATATACATTCAAATTTGGTTTTCTAAAGCATTTTTAATACATTCGACTCATTCGTTTACGAAAGCTGCGAAGCCGATTTGAGATAGGCCTTTATTTATTCATGAATCGCGTACTAAAAATTATTTCGTTTAATTGTTTACCTTATAATCCCATTCATTTAACAAAGCTATCGCTCTTTTCGTCTTTAATAGATATGAATGTATCGGCTTTGGGTAAAACATTTTCGGATAACTAATTTTATTTTCGTAGCGAAAGAGAAAAAACTTGAAAGGATCATTAGCTAAGTTTAACATACATCTAAATCCAATCCACTAGATTAGTAAACACAAATTTAGACCCGCAGGCCCCGGGTAATGTCAGGCTAGTATTTACTAAATAAGCTTTAAATAACTTGAACAAACTTCTCATGTGACCAAAAAAACAAACAACATAATTGTTATTACAATTTAATTTGAGATAGAGATCTAATATTAACGAAATTTACTGATATTTAAACGAAATCTAGCTCATCACAAAATAACGTCTATATTCTTTCATGTCTCAAGATTGTCTGACACACTCTATAAAACCTTTTTTTGTTAGGACGTTGCCCCCCCCCCCTCCCATTCGAGATACAATGTGACAATGTTTTTAAAATTGACATTCTAATTACAAGATCTACTAGATCTACTTACAGGGCGGGCTATTCGACTCGAAACAAATATTACAAACAATCCGCTAAAATACAAGGTCAGGAAAGAGTCGGCGCTTATAGAATAACCCGTGGGAATCCCTCGCGTGCCGCTTTTTTTCTTCTTCTTAAGTTTCCAAAATAACTTCTTATTGTACAAATATCGTCTCTTCCCCCACCCCTCCCCCAGTTTTTAAAGGATAATGGAATCAGTAAAATTGAAATAATTTTTTTTTTTTTTAATTATTAAACCAAAAATTTAAAGAAAAATGATTATTGGAAATGATTTGGCCGCCCCTTACATTCGGCCGCCTGCGTGCAATGCACACATTGCTCAATAGGTAGTGGCGGCCCTGAGTGTTAAATAGAAGTAAGTACACTTCATATAGTGCTAAAATCTTTTACGAATTTGCCCAAAGGGTAGAATTCTGTCCAAAGGCCAAGAATGAAATTGGCTATTCAACACACACTTTATCATGGGTGAAGATAATCGTGTAAACTCATCACGTCGGTAAGGCTCAGATCAATCAATTCATAGAATACTTGATAATATTAAGATGTAATAATATTAACAATAACAATCACATGTGTAACAGTGTCGCCCCGCATACATTATATAACAAGGGGTGAGATTGTGTTGATAGTTTATACATCTGATTTTCTAGCTGAAAATATTGAAACCTGCTTTTTCTTTCTGTATTGCTTACAAGCAGATGCCACACGGGTAAACACTTATGGGGCCACATCTGAGTCTGTGTTGACACAATATCTATTTGTAATCTTGTTTATTTTTAATTTCTTTATACTTGTTCTGTCTTCGGCTTGCACATTTCAGAAACTTAAGTCAGATCAATCAAATAGGATAGATAATCGTCGAAATTAAGCATATCCAAGACATGCAATTCTCCGAAATAATTATTTTTTTATTGAAAATTTTACTTTTTTTTTGTTTCTAGTGCCTAGTGTTGATGTGGTCCTCTAATGATTCTTTCAGAAACTGTTGTTCATCGTGTAAGCCTATTCATTACAGATCTTGTGTGTAATTGTTGCGTCTAAATAGCCAAATGTTATCTTCTTATCTTATATAATACAGACGTTACTTCAAAAAAGAAGATGATTACGTCCTACGCGTCATGCATTTAGTCATGCATATTAACCAATGACTTAAATTCTGCCAAGTCACTGGTTTTGTGAGTATAGTTTTAAGTATAAACACTTTATTATAAAGCTTTCTATAACTAGGCGTTTCATTTTTGAATAGAATTGATATTTTAATTGAAGCTGCTCATTGGGGTAAAGCATAGACTATATATTACATTAAGTAATTACATGAAATATAAAGATTTAGATATTTCGTTGGAAAAAAATTGTTTAGAACAACGCTACATATCACACAACTTTATGGTACATACCACACGACATTACGGTAATATAAGACTCCTTTAAGGTACATATCAGACTACTTTACGGTATATATCCGACTATACTGTACATATCAGAGATCCTTATGGTACCTATCAGACATCTTTACTGATCATATCAAACATTTTTATGGTACATATCAGACTACTTTACGGTACATATCCGACTATACTGTACATATCAGACACCCTTATGGTACATATCAGACATCTTTACGGATCATATCAAACATTTTTATGGTACATATCAGACTACTTTACGGTACATATCCGACTATACTGTACATATCAGACACCCTTATGGTACATATCAGACATCTTTACGGATCATATCAAACATTTTTATGGTACATATCAGACTACTTTACGGTACATATCCGACTATACTGTACATATCAGACACCCTTATGGTACATATCAGACATCTTTACGGATCATATCAAACATTTTTATGGTACATATTATAATACTTTACGGTACATATCAGCTTGAAAAGTAAGTATTTTGCTGCCCTCCACTAGCAAGCACATGTTAGTGTACGTTGTCTCTGGCTGTCTCACTTCCCAGTCCTTGCTCAGCTTTTACTACATTGTTTTTTCTATCTTCAGAAACGTACTCTCTCCCTTTTGCAACTAGCCATCATTTCAGCTATTAATTCCTACTTCCCTAGTAAATGGACTTATAGCGCTAGACTTCTGGACACTAAATAATCACTAAGACCGCGGTAACTGTCCGAGCATTCAAGCAGAGATGGCGGTTTTAACGCTGGGATTAGGTCCTATCAGAGGAAGTCATAAATTAGGTTAAGGAAGAATCTGGTGATGACGTGTATAAAAGGAAGCTGTTGTATTTTCTAGAAGGTACGAAATAATGTTTAAAGTTTTTGACCAGCTGGACACATTGTTACTTGTCGACTATTTCTATGTAGACTAACTAGTGTATTGGTTTCTTTAAATGTTTGAACACTTTTTGGTTTTCATTTGTCAATAACAAATATCATAAAATTACACACCAAACTAAAACCCAAAAACTTAACATACAGCTGCAGCGTGAATGTATAAACAATGTAATCTATAAGAATAACAATACAAATCTATGTTAATACATTAATTTAAGAAAATTTTAACATCTGGAAAAGCCCCATTAAAAGGAGCAGATAGGTTAACTATTAACCATAAAAAACAACCTATAGCAAACATTGAAAATAAGTATTGGCATTAGCATTCCCAGCTCCTGGAGACAAAGACATACTGCTTAATTAAAACCTAATCATAACAGATAGATATACAAGAAAGTGGATCAAAATGTTATTAGCTAATATAAAACCAAATAAAGCAACTGGACTCTGAACCTGACAGTATACCAGCTAGATTACTCAAAGAAATAAATGGCAAGCTAGGACCAGTGTTTAAAATACTTTTTAAAGCACCACTTAATCATGACAGGTACCGAGGGACTGGAAAAAATGTTACGCGACAGGAAACTGCAGACTAGTATCACTCACCAGCATCACGTGTAAAATACTATAACACAAAATATGTACAAACATCATAAATCACTTAGACAAACATAATGTCCTTACTCCGTACCAACATGGCTTTAGGATATAAAGGTCATGTGAAAATAATTGATGACTTCTGAATAGGCTTAGGTAATAATGAACAAAGGGATGCTGATCTTTTGGATTTCTGTTTAAAAAAAAAAAATTAGGTTCACCATCTGACGTTCAACTGCCCTATCATTCTAGGTTTGGATTGAAATGCTACGCCAATAGCTGATCGGATGGAATCTGTTATTTAGAAAGTGGAGGTTACCTATAAACTGAACTCTGAGTCTATCAAGCATTTATCTGCCAACTTTTGAACTGCGTATCATCTCGACACTCTTCCTTCTTCCCCACTTCACGAGGCCATCACTTCACACTCTACTCATAACGCAGGAGGGTGGCGGGAAAGCGCGCGCGCGCGCAGCGACATCAGCACTATTAGGTCCTGCAAAGGTTCTGTGGTGGTGGCTGTACCTGGGAAGGGAGGGTATAATAGGGTGAGAGCACGCGCAGCCCCTTCTTTACAATAATAATAACATAAGAAGTGAAAGTTCTTTTTTTTTTTGGTCTGTGATTTCTTTTAGACCTATGTCTTTAGACTTCGTTTTCCTGTGCGAGTGTAATATCTGCTCTAAGAGGGAGCGCTCCTTTTCACTTCATATTATACAATCAGAATTTGTACTCAGTTGGTCGTGACTCTAGATGTATGAAAATAATGACTTATGGATAAAGTGAAAAACTACATAGTATAATTTGCTTTTCGAATGTAAGTTGAATATTTGACACGAAAATAAATAGTTCATTAATTGGAACAACGTAAATTAAATAATTGGAGAAATAACTGTATTCTTTTTTTTAGCATTAAGATATTGTATTACACTTTGGCTTAGGGCCCGAAACTAGTTTGATAAAATGAAGTGTATAGTCCTTATCGACCGTTGCTAATTAGGTCATCAGCCTGACCACGCCTTTCGTTGACCCGGTTCAAGCCAAACATTTCATTAACCCAGTTGTATGTTAATTAGAACCTGGGAATTACCCAAACTTTTGGCTAGCGGTCAGCACTATCCAAAATCAAGTAGACATATAAGTTGTGTATTGCTAGTCATTTACTAGAGTTTTATTTGAAACAGAATTTTGAAATATCAAAGAAAAGAACGAGAGTTGTGTATTTCTAAATTAGTTTTTAAACTTATGATTGTACAAATATAGATTTTTGTCTACATATATTCAAAAAGTAACAATCCATTTCGTGAGTTTGGATCTGCTACAACCAAAGTTGGATGTTGTGTATATTGAAGCAAACAAAGACTATACTTTCCATTTGGTTATACACTAAACAAGGTAAGACATAGTAGACTCTTCAATGTTTAGAATACCATCTTGACTAGTATTATTATTCCAGATTTACGCAACAGTTATTTGTGACATAGGTCTATTTTCGAAGAATTATAAAAACAAAATATTTAATACTTGTATAATAATTATGCAGACTAATTTGTATATTTGTATAGCTACCTGGACGTCTGTTTGTGTAGTATATGTTTATTCAAATATACTTTTGCTACTATATGGGGGGGGGGGGTAATTACCCAAAATTAGGTCCTGCCAAAACGTTATTTGAAATACAAGGGATTACATTATTTAAAGATCTATAAGCGGACTGTTCATCAAAGGAGTGTAAATAGCCACATTTTGTGTGTGTGTTATCGCTGTACATAATACAGAAGAACTGTTAAGTTATAGGCCTATAAAAAAACAACAACAATAGAATAATTTCTGTGTTCTATATAACTTTGTTACAACAAAGCGAATAACATTATTTAATTGACATCACCGAGCTTTCAATATACCGACAGACATGTCGACAAAGTGGTAGTTGGTAGCAGTATTAGTCAAACCACCTACAACTCTAAACTAAGTGAACGTGTCAATCGATCTAGTTGGGAACTATGTTTATTTGTATGTCTGTTACCATCAGTAACCATGGCTCGGGCTTATTGAGCCCGGCCCCATGACTAATACAGGCCCATATGGGCCATTAATGATAAGTCAGTGGTTTATTACAAGTATTGAGTCTCACGACACTATTACTTGTTAGTCGAAACCGACGTGTCATAACACTATTACTAACAGGAAGTCTTGGATTGACACTATTCATTTCTAAAAGGTTATACACTGTAATGTCTGTGCAAATATATAAAGGACGATTGTTTTTTGTCACACCCATCTTTCTCATTTCATACAGAGTGGGAGACCCAAATACATGTCCTGAATCAGGGGCCCACAGGTACTACGTCAATGACTATGATTCGCATACATTTCCTGAACCATTAGTACTATGTCGCTGATTACGATATGCATGCTTAGAGTTTTGAAAACAAACTGTACGCTTTCGGAAACACATAAATTGTTTATAACAAATGGACAGACGCTGAAAACCCAATAACGATTTTTACATTTCTTGGGGCCTTTAATATCGTGTCTTAGTAATAGGTTGATATCATGTCTTAGCGATATCATTGTTCTAGTGTGTTTCTCTGATGTGGTCGCCAATAAACCAATAGTCTTCAGTGTCTCACCTGCCTTATAAAAATACAGTCAGACCAGAGCCACATCTCGAAGAAGGGCAAATATTGGAACATAAGAAACTTATCCTAACATATGACGTCACAGCCGGCTCAGCTAATTAGCAAACAATTCATATGTAAGATTGAAAGTGGCTCAGTCTCCAAAGAGGATCTCATTTCAACCAGTGATCAGGGGCTAAACCACTCCAGCAAGACAAAACTAAACATCATTTTTTTCCCACTTGCTTCCACATAAGTAAATACAAAATTAATATTAGTGTTGAATGTGTGCGTGTGTATTTGTGTGTCTTCGTGTGTATTTGTGTGTCTTCGTGTGTATATGGAAAAAGGGGGGGGGGGGAGTTGTATGCGTAAGTATATGTGTATCTATGTGCGTTTGGTTGTTTGCAAACATGGCACAATTTTAAGATAGATTTAGAACTAGAATGTTTCCTTGTATGTGTGTGTATTTTTGTGTGTATGTGTGTGTTTGTTGTGTGATAAACGTACACGGGGACAGATATTAATCTTAAATATCTATATCTTTCTAGAATAAACAAATGAGTGTGCCCAATTTCAAGCAAACAAATTGAAAATATATTTCCATCACTAGTATTTGAACGATGCATTTTTATAGCTATTAGAGATGTAGTAGATGCAACTATTTGCATGATGCATCCTAGTGTAACCGCTAAAAAGAGTACACGAAGTGTTGATAATCTATGTATTCTAAAAGATTTACGATCATTTGCGTGCACTTTCACCAAGCATTGTAGAATCAACCTTTTTGAGTTGTTTCACTTTTAGCACTAAGTTAGTTTTATTCTTTAGTTGGCAACAAGTGATCTTTCAACATGGCGTCTTTGTTGATTTAGTCTAGTGTGTTCAACATCTCTCCCATTCTTATTAGATTGTATACATTTTTCATTTAGATTTTCTGATATCGCCTCCACATTTTCCCATGCCATTTCTTCTTGTTCTATGTTACTGGTGGCCTATGCCCAGTGAGGGGACCCCAAATAAGTGTAATTTGTTTTACATTAAATTTTACACCATTATCCTATGTCATGATTTGAATTGCCAGGGCCCCTAAAGAGGTCAATCCCTCGCTACATCACTGGCTATGCCCTAGAGGCAGAGATGAGATACACTTACCAACAGACACATTGCATTGAATAGCAGTTCAACAAATTCCTTAAGATTATTTCAAGAGCCTAATTGACAGTTACGTAGTCTCCATTTTAGTTTGCAAGTTCCAATCCAATTTCCAAAATGCACTTCTTTAAAGAGTTGACAATTCCAGCATCCAAATGACTTAAAAGCGAGTTGATAGATGCATGTGTTGTGGTGTTGAACTGATGTAGCTCATACAGTGCCTAAACAAGGTTGTCAAGATAAGATAAGCCTGGTGTGATTGCAGGAGGTCATAGTTCACAGGAGCTGTTCAATGTGTACACCATAAACACAAATAAGTCTCTATGTGTTTTGGAAAACGTTTTGTCAGTTCATTGTGTATGCTTTCCGTAATTGTATTGTGCAATGTTCATCTTTAGCTCTTCACTTGTATGTGGGCTGTTACTGTACACTTTGACCTTTAAGTTACCCCCCCCCCCACACACAAATACAAATCGCTTGCAGATCAGGCAAGGTCATAAACCTGCGGATACTAGACGAAAACTGGACATTTTTCTCCAGACATTTCATGGCGTATGACATTACAAATTGTGAAGTTTATATAATACAGACGTTACTTCAAAAAAGAAGATGATTACGTCCTACGCGTCATGCATATTCTATTATTGGCCTAACCAAGGTTAAATAACATTTTAGTTTTATGTTCTTATTTGATTTATAGAAATTTCTTTTAATAAATCCTAATGCTTTGTTTGATTTTTTAAAGTTTCATCAATATGTGGATTCCATGACAGTTTTTCATTTATTATAACACCTAGGTATTTTGCATTTTTAGTCTGTGTTACTGGTTTGCCATGAATAAGATAAGTGGAATTAATTTGTTTTAGTTTTTTTGTTACTCTTAAAAAATGAAATTTTTCTGGGTGGAAAGACATGCTCCAATTTGATTCCCATTTCTGTAATTCATCTAATTCTCTTTGTAAAATATCAGTGTCTTGTATTGTTTTTATTGTTCTATATATTATGCAATCGTCTGCAAATAATCTGACTTTTGTTCCTGAAGTAATGCAATTTGGTAAATTGTTTATGTAAATTAAAAATAGTAGTGGACCCAAGACTGTTCCTTGAGGTACACCTGAGTTTACTGTTATCGGTATTGATTTAGAGCCATTTATTATTACAGTTTGTTCTCTCCCTATCAGAAAATCTTTAATCCACTGATGCAGTGGACCATTAATGTCGTAATATTTTAAATTTTTAAGCAAACTATGGTGGTGAACTTTGTCAAAAGCCTTGGAAAAATTTAGTAAGATAGCATCTATTTGTTCACTATTATCTAAATTAGAAAAATCATCAATTAGTCCTATTAGTTGTGTTTCACATGATCTATATTTCTTAAAGCCATGTTGGTATGGGGTGAGGACATTATGTTTGTCTAAGTGGTTTATGATGTTGCTACATATTATGTGTTCTTTGATTTTACATGTGATGCAGGTAAGTGATACTGGTCTGTAGTTTCCTGGGTCAGATTTTTCTCCTTTTTTTTAAATAGAGGGGTGACATTAGCTTCTTTCCAGTCCTTTGGTACTCTGCCCTGGTTAAGTGAAGCCTGAAAGAGTATTTTGAACACTGGGGCTAGCTCAGTGCTTAGTTCTTTGAGTAATCTAGCTGGAATACCGTGGCACCATCTTGAAGCGTGACTTAGGGCCTCTTGGCCTCACTGTACTTATAAGCCTTAAATCCAGTGGCACTAAGTTTACGTATGCGCAGAAGATGGTTGAAATGAGAAAGTGCTGAGAAGAGTTTTATTTGTATAAAATTTTTAAATATAAAAAAACACCTTACTTGAAGCACTTAATTGGAATAAACTCAATGTAATCCCGCTATGAATGCATTATATCAAAGCTCGATTTCGCGAAACATCCGTTCTTGCAAATATTTCAGAGACAGAACTAAACTAAAAGCTGAATTATTTCCCTTCAATTCTTGAAACTTCTATTTCATGGCAGGAAGTTTCTGGGAAAAGGTCACTTCACACACATGGCAGTTTTGGTTGCTATGATACCATATAACTTGCTTTGATAACATTTATGAATGAACGCGCATGAATACGTGACCCATGTGTATTTCAATGTAGATGTGATTAAATGTGTCTCAATGTAATCTTTTGGTACGCCCCGTCGCTTCTCCGAAGTTTTCGTTGGTCTTTAAGTGTCAGATTTGAGAAACCTACAACCGAATATTGATGTAGAGGTTTACTTTAAAACAACATTCGTGATCCAGTGAAAGAAGAGTAGTTTCTTGGTAGGATAGAGTCCTCACCTTGGCAAGACGATGGCATATTTTCATGGTATTAAGTTGAACAGCCCATATCTTGAATGAAAGTCTCTATTTCACCTGACTTGTACTAGTTCACTAATCGAAGACTCATTGGTCATCTGATTCTCTCAAGTCATTTCATTGTCTTATTGTTAAACTTTTTGACAGAGGTGTTATCCTTTCAGACATTGCGATCTAAAATACCGATGATGTAAAGGTCAATTGTTTCTGTGTCCCAAGGTTAACAACGGTCTTATGTGGAAAGCACAAAGACTGTGGTGCAGCTAACTTGAATTGCTGTTTCGGTATATGCTTGTGTGTAACCTAAAGCGTGGGCTGCACTGCTAGGTGTAAATCTCTTTTAGTTAGAAGTATCGAAGTGCCAGTCCTTTCATTAATGTGATGACGTCATCGAAGGATAGAGATTTTATAAAATTCTATTCATTCTAAAATTAAAATTTAAAGCATCCAGTTCGTTTGCCTTTTGGTTATTTGACACTGAGAGAGTTAGCTCCTCAAGATGTGAATTTACTTAAGTCTTTACACTGGGTATTGTAATGTTACACCAGTTATTCTCAAATTTTGCCACAGACTAAAATTAGCCAAAAAAAATAGTTAATTAAATAAATTAAACCCGTGCCATTTTTAGCCAACCAGAAGATTTTAGGTGGAAACCCGACACCTGCATTCCTGCATTCTGAACTTCAGAAATTCATTATCCTGGCGTTTGCAACGCACTGATTCTCGTAGTTAGAGAGTACTAGTCAAATAAAGCTACATTCAGAAGGGATGGTCCAATTTTAATGTTCTAGTAAAATCCACTAATTAATAATAAAAGTAAAAAAGTAAAAGCACTTTAACCTTGCCATAGTTTAGAAGAAAGAAAACAATAATAACTGTAAAGTTCATATTGTCATAAATCTGGTGGTGGCACAGATAAGGGTAGTGGTGTAAGTGTAAGTCAGCCGACGCAAATAGCCCCAGGCCAGCGCTAGACGAGCGGTCAAGCGTGACGAGCTACGACGGTCAGCCGAGTCGAGTGTCAACAGGACGGTTCGGGAAGGATCGCCGTCGTGATCAGAGCTCAGGAGCGTCACGAGAGTTGTAGGTGACGCAGTCAAGACGGTTCAGAGCCCGGTACACTACAGTCCGGTTGACTACAGCACAGTTCAGCAGGTGTGGTTCTGTACGGAGCATGACGACGGTTCAGTGCGGAGTACTGTCAAGTACAGTTGAGACGACTGGCGTCTTGATCTTGGTCTGCGATCGAGTCCGACCCAACGAGCCAAGTGTGTGAAGTCAGTCCTGAACTGTTGAACCCAGTGCAAGCCCGGAACGAGACGGAGAGGCCAGTGCAAGAGTTGATACGGCAGAACGGTGTTATCGGAGAGATATTTGTACAGTGTACGTGTTGCTAATTGTACAGTATTGGCTGTTATTTATTCTACTATTAAAGTGTTACGTTACGTTGGAGCCCTGAGTCGTTAAGTTCTTTAAGTTGGAGAGCCTGGATAGTGAGATTCGTAACAATATATTTATAATACATTTAAAACAATATTCTCTTGCCTTGTTTAGAAAAAAAAAAAGAAATGACATTGTCTAAATTTGTTTAATTTGTGTAGGTTGAGGCCCTGGTTTGACTCTCTTCCGTAGATCCAAACCCTCACTTGCCTATCACGAGCACGCTACCAGCAGACACATTTCTTGGCAATTTTAAACAAACAAAAACTGTTCGAAAACAAAACGTACAAGTTGCTCAACTGTCAAAATATGAGACTGTTTCTTATGAAGGTCCCGGGGAGACTGTTTCTTATGGAGGTCCCGAGGAGACTGTTTCTTATGGAAGTCCCGGGAAGACTGTTTCTTGTGGAGGTCCCGGGGAGACTGTTTCTTGTGGAGGTCCCAAGTAAACTGTTTCTTGTGGAGGTCCCGGGGAGACTGTTTCTTGTGAAGGTCCCGGGGAGACTGTTTCTTGTGGAGGTCTCGGGGAGACTGTTTCTTGTGGAGGTCCCGGGGAGACTGTTTCTTGTGGAGGTCCCGGGGAAACTGTTTCTTGTGGAGGTCCCGGGGAGACTGTTTCTTATGGAAGTCCCGGAAAGACTGTTTCTTGTGGAGGTCCCGGGGAGACTGTTTCTTGTGGAGGGCCCAAGTAAACTGTTTCTTGTGGAGGTCCCGGGGGGACAGTTTCTTGTGGAGATCCGGAGGAGACTGTTTCTTGTGGAGGTCCCGGGGAGACTGTTTCTTATGGAGGTCCCGGGGAAACTTTTTCTTGTGGAGGTCCGGGGAGACTGTTTTTTATGGAGGTCCCGGGGAGACTGTTTCTTATGGATGTCCCGGGGAGACTTTTTGTTATGAAGGTCCCGGGGAGACTGTTTCTTATGGAGGTCCCGAGGAGACTGTTTCTTATGGCAGTCCCGGGAAGACTGTTTCTTGTGGAGGTCCCGGGGAGACTGTTTCTTGTGGAGGTCCCAAGTAAACTGTTTCTTGTGGAGGTCCCGGGGAGACTGTTTCTTGTGAAGGTCCCGGGGAGACTGTTTCTTGTGGAGGTCTCGGGGAGACTGTTTCTTGTGGAGATCCCGGGGAGACTGTTTTTTGTGGAGGTCCCTGGGAGACTGTTTCTTGTGGAGGTCCCGGGGAGACTGTTTCTTATGAAGGTCCCGGGGAGACTGTTTCTTGTGGAGGTCCCGAGGAGACTGTTTCTTATGGAGGTCCCGGGGAGACTGTTTCTTATGGAAGTCCCAGGAAGACTGTTTCTTGTGGAGGTCTCGGGGAGACTGTTTCTTGTGGAGGTCCCGGGGAAACTGTTTCTTGTGGAGGTCCGGGGGAGACTGTTTCTTGTGAAGGTCCCGGGGAGACTGTTTCTTGTGGAGGTCCCAAGTAAACTGTTTCTTGTGGAGGTCCCGGGGAGACTGTTTCTTGTGAAGGTCCCGGGGAGACTGTTTCTTGTGGAGGTCTCGGGGAGACTGTTTCTTGTGGAGATCCCGGGGAGACTGTTTTTTGTGGAGGTCCCTGGGAGACTGTTTCTTGTGGAGGTCCCGGGGAGACTGTTTCTTATGAAGGTCCCGGGGAGACTGTTTCTTGTGGAGGTCCCGAGGAGACTGTTTCTTATGGAGGTCCCGGGGAGACTGTTTCTTATGGAAGTCCCGGGAAGACTGTTTCTTGTGGAGGTCCCGGGGAGACTGTTTCTTGTGGAGGTCCCGGGGAAACTGTTTCTTGTGGAGGTCCTGGGGAGACTGTTTCTTGTGAAGGTCCCGGGGAGACTGTTTCTTGTGGAGGTCTCGGGGAAACTGTATCTTGTGGAGGTCCCGGGGAGACTGTTTCTTATGGAGGTCCCGGGAAGACTGTTTCTTGTGAAGGTCCCGGGGAGACTGTTTCTTGTGGAGGTCTCGGGGAAACTGTATCTTGTGGAGGTCCCGGGGAGACTGTTTCTTATGGAGGTCTCGGGGAGACTGTTTCTTATGGAGGTCCCGAGGAGACTGTTTCTTGTCGAGGTCCCTGGAAGACTGTTTCTTATGGAGGTCCCGGGGAGACTGTTTCTTGTAGAGGTCCCGGGGAGACTGTTTCTTGTGGAGATCCCGGGGAGACTGTTTTTTGTGGAGGTCCCTGGGAGACTGTTTCTTGTGGAGGTCCCGGGGAGACTGTTTCTTGTGGAGGTCCCGGGGAAACTGTTTCTTGTGGAGGTCCCGGGGAGACTGTTTCTTATGGAAGTCCCGGAAAGACTGTTTCTTGTGGACGTCCCGGGGAGACTGTTTCTTGTGGAGGGCCCAAGTAAACTGTTTCTTGTGGAGGTCCCGGGGGGACAGTTTCTTGTGGAGATCCGGAGGAGACTGTTTCTTGTGGAGGTCCCGGGGAGACTGTTTCTTATGGAGGTCCCGGGGAAACTTTTTCTTGTGGAGGTCCGGGGAGACTGTTTTTTTATGGAGGTCCCGGGGAGACTGTTTCTTATGGATGTCCCGGGGAGACTTTTTGTTATGAAGGTCCCGGGGAGACTGTTTCTTATGGAGGTCCCGAGAGATTGTTTCTTATGGCAGTCCCGGGAAGACTGTTTCTTGTGGAGGTCCCGGGGAGACTGTTTCTTGTGGAGGTCCCAAGTAAACTGTTTCTTGTGGAGGTCCCGGGGAGACTGTTTCTTGTGAAGGTCCCGGGGAGACTGTTTCTTGTGGAGGTCTCTGGGAGACTGTTTCTTGTGGAGATCCCGGGGAGACTGTTTTTTGTGGAGGTCCCTGGGAGACTGTTTCTTGTGGAGGTCCCGGGGAGACTGTTTCTTATGAAGGTCCCGGGGAGACTGTTTCTTGTGGAGGTCCCGAGGAGACTGTTTCTTATGGAGGTCCCGGGGAGACTGTTTCTTATGGAAGTCCCGGGAAGACTGTTTCTTGTGGAGGTCCCGGGGAGACTGTTTCTTGTGGAGGTCCCGGGGAGACTGTTTCTTGTGGAGGTCCGGGGGAGACTGTTTCTTGTGAAGGTCCGGGGAGACTGTTTCTTGTGGAGGTCCCAAGTAAACTGTTTCTTGTGGAGGTCCCGGGGAGACTGTTTCTTGTGAAGGTCCCGGGGAGACTGTTTCTTGTGGAGGTCTCGGGGAGACTGTTTCTTGTGGAGATCCCGGGGAGACTGTTTTTTGTGGAGGTCCCTGGGAGACTGTTTCTTGTGGAGGTCCCGGGGAGACTGTTTCTTATGAAGGTCCCGGGGAGACTGTTTCTTGTGGAGGTCCCGGGGAGACTGTTTCTTATGGAGGTCCCGGGGAGACTGTTTCTTATGGAAGTCCCGGGAAGACTGTTTCTTGTGGAGGTCCCGGGGAGACTGTTTCTTGTGGAGGTCCCGGGGAAACTGTTTCTTGTGGAGGTCCTGGGGAGACTGTTTCTTGTGAAGGTCCCGGGGAGACTGTTTCTTGTGGAGGTCTCGGGGAAACTGTATCTTGTGGAGGTCCCGGGGAGACTGTTTCTTATGGAGGTCCCGGGAAGACTGTTTCTTGTGAAGGTCCCGGGGAGACTGTTTCTTGTGGAGGTCTCGGGGAAACTGTATCTTGTGGAGGTCCCGGGGAGACTGTTTCTTATGGAGGTCTCGGGGAGACTGTTTCTTATGGAGGTCCCGAGGAGACTGTTTCTTATGGAAGTCCCGGGAAGACTGTTTCTTGTGGAGGTCCCGGGGAGACTGTTTCTTGTCGAGGTCCCTGGAAGACTGTTTCTTATGGAGGTCCCGGGGAGACTGTTTATTGTAGAGGTCCCGGGGAGACTGTTTCTTGTGAAGGTCCCGGGGAGACTGTTTCTTGTGGAGGTCCCGGGGAGACTGTTTTTTGTGGAGGTCCCTGGGAGACTGTTTCTTGTGGAGGTCCCGGGGAGACTGTTTCTTATGGAAGTCCCGGGAAGACTATTTTTTGTGGAGGTCCCGGGGAGACTGTCTCTTATGGAGGTCCCGGGAAAACTGTTTCTTGTGGAGGTCCCGGGGAGACTGTTTCTTGTGAAGGTCCCTGGGAGACTGTTTCTTGTGGAGGTCTCGGGGAGACTGTTTCATGTGGAGGTCCCGGGGAAACTGTTTCTTATGGAGGTCTCGGGGAGACTGTTTCTTATGGAGGTCCTGGGAAGACTGTTTCTTGTGGAGGTCCCGGGGAGACTTTTTCTTGTGGAGGTCCCGGGCGCCGCCTGCTCTGCCACAAATCCCTGGAAGAACGTTTTAAATTGCTTAAATGTTTTGTTTTGCAGACGTGTCTAGCCCCCTACATTAATTACACTTAATTGAGTATTACTGGAACAAAACCTTCATTTTGTTACTCTTCCATAACGTTTTGAGTTTGTTCAATTCAGCACAACAACAAAACAAAACACTATTTAATAGCAAGGTTTGGTCTGATCAAATGTTTCTCCCATCATTACTTTAACTTGCAAAAGATCCAGGGGGCATCATCCGCTCCACCACTGACAATGTTCATGTAATTAGTAATAAACCTTCATGAAATGATAGAATAAGACTCC
>JAZGLO010006721.1:183818-331318 GCA_036873155.1 Biomphalaria sudanica | reverse complement strand
CAAAAATGTTAAAAAGTTGAAGTAAAAGAAAAGGTTTTAAGTGTGAAAGCGGATGTGTGTGTATGAAAGGGGGGGGGGTCTAAAAGCAACATAATAATTTTTAATTGAGAAGCCGAAGAAAAGTCAAGAGATTTTTCGTACGACTAGCTTATTTTGTTGTGCGCGGGAATCGGGTGACGGAGTGTACAAGTTTAGGGGTTATAGAATTCACAGACCATTAGCAAACGTGCATGTGTGTGTCGTGGCTGGCGTTATAAAGCTGGTCTTTCCACATCAAGTCAAAAGTCTATGTCGGAGAAATAATGATGTCTAGAGAAAAAGAGAGCGGAAGTTTCATTGCAACAGATCCAATAACTCACTGATTCAAACAATTGTTAGGGACGGTCGTAAACATATTTGAACATAAACCCACTAAGGAAAATGCGAATATTTAACTTCACAGTTCAAAACTTCGTCCCTAAATTAAGTTGCTTTTATATAGCGCATCTTTCATTATAGCTCAGTGGTCCTATCTTTCATGCTTATAGCTCAGTGCAGCTTTGGTCCAATCTTTTGATGCTTATAGCTCAGTGCAGCTTTGGTCCAATCTTTTGATGCTTATAGCTCAGTGCAGCTTTGGTCCAATCTTTTGATGCTTATAGCTCAGTGCAGCTACTGTCCAATCTTTTGATGCTTATAGCTCAGAGCGGCTATGGTCCAATCTTACATTCTTATAGCTCAGGGGGCTATGGTCCAATCTTTTTTGTGGACCGGAAGGGAAGGGGGTATCTGGGAGAAGGTTTCTGTGCTCTAGGCGCTCATCAAACACAACTTTCCTCGAGTCGGGATTTGAACTCGATCCTTCTTTTTACGTGGCCAAGCCGTAGTCATGCGGTTTGAACATCTCAGCCACACATTTCTTCATTTCATTTATTTGATCTTTGATCTTTCAGTCCTCCAGATGCAGGTGGTTTCTGTCAACTTGAACATTTCTGGCCAGCTAAAACACGCACACACTCCATCTCCTAGTCCTGAGTGTAGAATTCCTTCCATCTCCTAGTCCTTAGTTTAGACTTCCTTCCATCTCCTAGTCCTAAGTGTAGACTTCCTTCCATTTCCTAGTCCTTAGTGTAGACTTCCTTCCATCTCCTAGTCCTGAGTGTAGACTTCCTTCCATCTCCTAGTCTTGAGTGTAGACTTCCTTCCATCTCCTAGTCCTGAGTGTAGACTTCCTTCAATCTCCTAGTCCTGAGTGTAGACTTCCTTCCATCTCCTAGTCCTTAGTGTAGACTTCCTTCCATCTCCTAGTCCTTAGTTTAGACTTCCTACCATCTCCTATTCCTGAGTGTAGACTTCCTTCCATCTCCTAGTCCTTAGTTTAGACTTCCTTCCATCTCCTAGTCCTGAGTGTAGACTTCCTTCCATCTCCTAGTCCTGAGTGTAGACTTCCTTCCATCTCCTAGTCCTGAGTGTAGACTTCCTTCCATCTCCTAGTCTTGAGTGTAGACTTCCTTCCATCTCCTACTCCTGAGTGTAGACTTCCTACCATCTCCTATTCCTGAGTGTAGACTTCCTTCCATCTCCTTGTCCTGAGTGTAGACTTCCTTCCATCTCCTAGTCCTGAGTGTAGACTTCCTTCCATCTCCTAGTCCTTAGTGTAGACTTCCTTCCATCTCCTAGTCCTGAGTGTAGACTTCCTACCATCTCCTATTCCTGAGTGTAGACTTCCTTCCATCTCCTAGTCCTGAGTGTAGACTTCCTTCCATCTCCTAGTCCTGAGTGTAGACTTCCTTCCATCTCCTAGTCCTGAGTGTAGACTTCCTTCCATCTCCTAGTCCTGAGTGTAGACTTCCTTCCATCTCCTAGTCCTGAGTGTAGACTTCCTTCCATCTCCTAGTCCTGAGTGTAGACTTCCTTCCATCTCCTAGTCCTGAGTGTAGACTTCCTTCCATCTCCTAGTCCTGAGTGTAGACTTCCTTCCATCTCCTAGTCCTGAGTGTAGACTTCCTTCCATCTCCTAGTCCTTAGTGTAGAATTCCTTCCATCTCCTAGTCCTTAGTGTAGACTTCCTTCCATCTCCTAGTCCTGAGTGTAGACTTCCTTCCATCTCCTATTCCTGAGTGTAGACTTCCTTCCATCTCCTAGTCCTGAGTGTAGACTTCCTTCCATCTCCTAGTCCTGAGTGTAGACTTCCTTCCATCTCCTAGTCTTGAGTGTAGACTTCCTTCCATCTCCTACTCCTGAGTGTAGACTTCCTACCATCTCCTATTCCTGAGTGTAGACTTCCTTCCATCTCCTTGTCCTGAGTGTAGACTTCCTTCCATCTCCTAGTCCTGAGTGTAGACTTCCTTCCATCTCCTAGTCCTTAGTGTAGACTTCCTTCCATCTCCTAGTCCTGAGTGTAGACTTCCTACCATCTCCTATTCCTGAGTGTAGACTTCCTTCCATCTCCTAGTCCTGAGTGTAGACTTCCTTCCATCTCCTAGTCCTGAGTGTAGACTTCCTTCCATCTCCTAGTCCTGAGTGTAGACTTCCTTCCATCTCCTATTCCTGAGTGTAGACTTCCTTCCATCTCCTAGTCCTGAGTGTAGACTTCCTTCCATCTCCTAGTCCTGAGTGTAGACTTCCTTCCATCTCCTAGTCCTGAGTGTAGACTTCCTTCCATCTCCTAGTCCTGAGTGTAGACTTCCTTCCATCTCCTAGTCCTGAGTGTAGACTTCCTTCCATCTCCTAGTCCTTAGTGTAGAATTCCTTCCATCTCCTAGTCCTTAGTGTAGAATTCCTTCCATCTCCTAGTCCAGTGTTGCCAAACGTTGACTGTAATGGAGAACTTCGTGATTGAGTTTGACGAATTATTGACAGAACATACAAACAATAAACTACATTCAAAATTTAGCCTTATCATTTTTTTTCATATATAAATATATAGTAAAATATATATTTTTGGATAAACATATTAAAATAATATGGCTTAGTGATTGCGACGGTTATCTTGATATTAAACTTAATATTAATCAGCTGAATTATACTATCTGGTGCGGGGTTGAGTCTGTTTCTAGACTTTTACTTTGTTGTAACAAATGAATTATAAATCCTGTATTGCACAAATAGTTTGTAAGGAACAGAGGCCAACTAACGACCATCAATATCAAACTCCATTGGAGTGAGGACTTGAGAGGTTCTCATTCTCTCTTCTTTTGTCTTTTTGCAAAGTCCTGGACAGAAACCCTCCAGTTATGCGTAGTGCATGCATGTCACCATCACAGGTTTGAGGGACGAGATCATGCCCGTCGACCTCCTGTCCTCTGGTAACTGGAGTAAGTTCACCTCCTGTCCTCTGGTAACTGGATTAAGTTCACCTCTTGTCCTCTGGTAACTAGAGTAAGTTCACCTCTTGTTCTCTGGTAACTAAAGTAAGTTCACCTCCTGTCCTCTGGTAACTGGAGTAAGTTCACCTCTTGTCCTCTGGTAACTAGAGTAAGTTCACCTCTTGTTCTCTGGTAACTAAAGTAAGTTCACCTCCTGTCCTCTGGTAACTGGAGTAAGTTAACCTATTGTCCTCTGGTAACTGGAGTAAGTTAACCTATTGTCCTCTGGTAACTGGAGTAAGTTCACCTCTTGTCCTCTGGTAACTGGAGTAAGTTCACCTCTTGTCCTCTGGTAACTGGAGTAAGTTCACCTCTTGTTCTCTGGTAACTGGAGTAAGTTCACCTCCTGTCCTCTGGTAACTGGAGGAAGTTCACCGCCTGTCCTCTGGTAAATGGAATAAGTTCACCTCTTGTCCTCTGGTAACTGGAGTAAGTAAACCTCTTGTCCTCTGGTAACTGGAGAAAGTTCACCTCCTGCCCTCTGGTAACTAGAGTAAGTTCACCTCTTGTCCTCTGGTAACTGGAGTAAGTTCACCTCTTGTCCTCTGGTAACTGGAGTAAGTTCACCTCCTGTCCTCTGGTAACTGGAGTAAGTTCACCTCTTGTCCTCTGGTAACTGGAGTAAGTTCACCTTCTGTACTCTTGTAACTGGAGTAAGTTCACCTCTTGTTCTCTGGTAACTAAAGTAAATTCACCTTCTGTCCTCTGGTAACTGGAGTAAGTTCACCTCTTGTTCTCGGGGTTTTCCGAAAAGGGCTAACGTTGCGGAAGTCTCCGATTCTTGCTGGCTGACTTTCACGCTCGTCTGATGCAGGTGTGGAACGTGTGGGGAAGCGCTAAGCTCTGGTTGAAATGGTTTATGCACGCTCGTCTGATGTAGGGACTGGCTTAGTCAGGTCCTAGAGGTAATGCTGAAATTGATCAGCCGCCGCCCTGTAGACTAGTGAAGCGTCAAGCCTTTTAAATTCCGGAGGCTCTAAACTGGTGGTTTCACAAAGTGGTCTTCTGTCTCACTTCACTTTCATGGGTTAAACCTTGCACATAGGAGTCAAATAATGATAACTTGTTCTGATTTATTTTGAAACTTCAAACAAACTCTAGCACAAATCATTGAATGGTTGATCTTTGTTTCGAAATAGAGTTAAAATAAAGATCAGTCCTAAGTTAAAAGTAATGTTAATGTTTTTTTCTTCTATTACCTTGAAAAAACAAATAAAATTATTTTCTTCTTATCTAATCGCTCCAATAGTTCATTGAACCACTATTCAAACCTTGCGGAACACAGTTTGAGAAACACTGTCCAAATTAATTCCTTCCCAATCAAGTCATTTCTGTACCTAACAAAACACAATCACTTTCCTGTCATAGACATGAGGTCGTTAAACAACAAACTTCTGATATAGATTTGTGGTTGTGATGTCTCCTCCTGGGGATCAAACAGCTATAAAGAAACCATTACGACCAATGTCTAGCCGATTGACTGGGCTAGTGTGTCCGGCTAAATCGTCGTCTCAAAGTCTGGAAGAAAATAGATTGCTTTGTAACAGAGATTGGTGTAATGTAGTCTATGTGACAGTTTATGAGGCAGTTTATAAGGACAATGACAACCAATGTCAATATTTAAGTTTTGAAAAAAAAAAAAAAAAACACCTTTGTGGCAGTGTCACAGATAAACTAGTTCATCTTATGGCCCACTGACTTTGAGAGTGCTATGTGACCACTAAGATTGACCAATTAACTCTATATCCCTTCCCTTCCATTATTTATATATATTTAAAAAAATTAATGGCCACTTAATTGCAGGTTTTAACAAGTGTACTTAAGTTACTAAAATATAGTAGGATATAATTAGACGAAGTTTCTCAACCTGTGAATCCATTTCACAACGCTTTTAAACCTATGGTCCTCCACTTATTTTATTTCGTCAGATATGACGATATATATATATATTTATAAATTTATTTATACACATTTTTTGTTGGAGATGAGGAAACTAAAGTAATTGACTTCGAACGATTTGACTGTTTAAAAATTTGGTGGGCATTACAGAAATATGACTGTCTTAGAAGAATGCTACTCATCAGGTTTTCAAACTATAGGCTAAATATAGACATGGATTTAAAACAAAGGTCACGTACAAAAAGAGCAGTTGCTCTGATTTCAAGCGCTCTACATGTTTGGCTGAAATCGGATTGTCGATTTCACTTGCACTTTCTGAGATTTAAAACGACAGATTGACTTTTAGACCGACCGAAATAGCGAGCTTTTACCTACTTGGGCCGCTAAAAAACAATATCTGTCATAGGACTGAGGTTTAAAATACCTCCACCAGCGTTACCACTTGACCATTGGAATGAGATCTCAGTTTTTAAAGCTAGATTTAACTCAACGGAGACAAAGAACTAGACGGCATGGACTCGTGATCTTTGAAGACAAGTATCCAGCACTTCAAGAAAGACAACTCAATGTTTGAGACGCCGTCAAGGGCGCTTAAAAGGGAAAGTCTTCTGATCGATCAAGAAAACAATGAAATAGGAACGTCAACTCGCAAATAAATTGTAGCTATCAGACATTTATTTATCTTCCCTCATTTTCCTTTTTATGATTTGGAAGGTGACGTCACTTTGTTCACTAGAAACCTAGACGACTGTTTATTTTCTAGCAAGACATCAAGATGGAAACATCGAGATATTCTTGTCTGCTAACAAGACTGATTAGTTCCAGTAACAAATATCCGTAATCTATCTTAGTTGCGATAAACTGTAAAGTATTTTTTAAAACACATTTTAAAGTACGCTGACTTATAATATGTTAAAGCATTTATAATATTTTAGAGCATTTATAATATGTTAGAGCATTTATAATATGTTAGAGCATTTCTTCTTTAGAACAAAATTCATTGAAGCGTTTCTTTTTTCTAAAGATAGATTTAGATGCATCTATCGTCTTAGCAAGATAGATTTAGATACATCTATCGTCTTAGCAAGATATATTTAGATGCATCTATTGTCTTAGCAAGATAGAGTTAGATAGCTCTATTGTCTTATCAACATAGAGTTAGATAGATCTATTTGGGAACTAAAAAAGCTCAAGGACGCTAAATGAATGTTCCTTTTACTTTCAGCCAACTAAATAAAAAGGAATTAAGGTATACATTTTAACATGTTTTCAATGCGTGGGTGGTTACCTTAGTGAGAAATCTCTTTTATTTCCCGCTAGTTAG
The DNA here is from genome assembly GCA_036873155.1 of Biomphalaria sudanica. NCBI lineage: Eukaryota > Metazoa > Mollusca > Gastropoda > Planorbidae > Biomphalaria > Biomphalaria sudanica. The sequence continues at coordinate 324,748 of JAZGLO010006721.1, read as the reverse complement.
TCGCCCATTTGTTTTGAAATACATTGTAAGTATGAGAGTGAAAGTCTTATGTTTCCTCCATTGTAACATTTAGTTTATGTTTCCTCCATAGAAACACTTAGTTTATGTTTTCTCCATAGAAACACTTAGTTTATGTTTCCTCCATAGTAACATGTAGTTTATGTTTCCTCCATAGTAACATTTAGTTTATGTTTCCTCCATAGTAACATTTAGTTTAGGCTTCCTCCATAGTAACATTTAGTTTAGGCTTCCTTCATAGTAACATTTAGTTTAGGCTTCCTCCATAGTAACATTTAGTTTATGTTTCCTCCTTAGTAACATTTAGTTTAGGCTTCCTCCATAGTAACATTTTGTTTATGTTTCCTCCATAGTAACATTTAGTTTATGTTTCCTCCATAGTAACATTTAGTTTATGTTTCCTCCATAGTAACATTTAAATTAGGCTTCCTCCATAGTAACATTTAGTTTATGTTTCCTCCATAGTAACATTTAGTTTATGCTAACAACGGCAGAAATGAGAAAATTATTTAATTTTGCAGTGCTAAATATTTCACAAAATCATAAACTAAAAAAAAAAAAACAATCATTTTTCAACACTTCCTTTCCCTGTACACCGGATAAATACATTAATGAAAAAAAAAAAGCTCCATATGTTTAGTTTATACGCCATGTATGACAATTTCCACTATCTGTACAACTATGAGATCATAGATTAAAGCAGTCCAGAGATTTTGAATGAAATACATTACCAAGCAATGCGACCAGAGATAGACTTATGTGAGTCAACATCGTGGGGGAGGCACTAGTTCAATTGATTATATTTATACTTTATACAGAGTATTACTGTTAAGGAGAGTGTGTGTGTTTCTATGGTAACGGTGTGGAGAGTTTCGCTATGCAGTGTGAATGATGCTAGATTAGAGGCATTGTCATCAGCGGTCTTAGGTAGGGGAGACGACTCCAGAACGCCAGTATGAAAGACGTGTTTGGGTAGTGAGTAAAACTACCATTTATTTATGATTCCAAGAGTCTACTACATGTCTCTAATGTCATCTCATGTTGAATGTGTTTAGAGTGTTATAGAAGTGACATTTAATTGTGTTCACAAAAGAAGTTATTTCATTTCAAATGTTATGCGCCTACAGCGGCTTTGTTGTCTAGCAGGCAGTTGGTTGCTACAAGTCAACGACCGTCTACAACAATTACCCACCCCGGCTTCACCCGTTGATTTGCTCCGAGGCTATATACTGTTTATTTTGCCCTGGAATCCTCTTTTTTATTTTTACACATAACAGGACCTCCCTCCCCCTTTCTTTTCTTATTTATATTAATATCATGAAATAAAGTTAAATGCTGCAACATAACATTTCTTTGACCTGATAATTCTAGTATCAGCTCGTCAATTTGAGTATCACTTTCCTCGGAAACAAATAGGACCCAGTCTTGTTTACACGATTTGGATTTCTAGAGCTTTTTAATTCTTACTTGAAATAGTTGATATGCTCTATATTTTGGAGTGGACTTGTTTTTTTCTTATGCTATCCTGCAAATGCTCATTAATACTTGGGCTGTAACCCCCCCTCCAGCCTAATTTATTGCTTTTCAATAAAACAGCCTGCATCTCAACAACTGGCTTTTGGCCGGTGTAGTCTAGTATATGTTACGCTTCATTGGATCCTCCCGTTTTAAATCATCCTCACCAAAAAAAAACAAAAAAAAACACTAACTTCTGGCCTGTGAAGTCTAGAATCACTTTTCTCTACCCCCCCCCCCCATTCCGTTCCTATGAGCGTAACAAAACGTTTAAATACATGAAATTAAAATATAAGAAATTTAAATGTACTCTATAAAAATGCAATATGAACAAGTTCAAACAAGAAAAAAGAAATGTGTACTTGAATAGAGATCAGAATAAGACATAACTACCCCACCAAACATTTACAAAAATTCATTATTGATGTGGTAATGATCATCTGGAAGTATGCATCCGTACAAGTATCAATTCATCCACTTCTTCTCCTGCTATAATCTCTAGTTCATAACGTCTTGATTCATACTAATGCTCTCTATCTTCCGTACGATACAGTCACAGTTACTATACAGGGTTTCAAGCCACAATGACAAGGGCAACACTAAAAGTGGATAGATGACAACGTTTATATAACAACATTCTACATAAATAATTCTCTTTATGGCTCAACCATTCCTGACACCACCAAGAAGTCATGGAAAGATCACTCTTTTATTTTTTTATTTAGTCGGACTAGATTTACACCACGTGACATTAGCGGCGAAAAAAAAAAGGGGGGGGGGGAGAACAAGTAATCTACTGTCTTCACCCGTCACTAAATAGCAGGGCCAGGTCTTTTTCGTATATTTTGCTATGTCAGGAAATTTCCTGGTAAATCGGGAGGCCGCGAAAAATCTGTTATAAGTTATACAATGGTTTAATTTTATAATTTACACCTGGGATTACCGTGGAGCCTATGAAAGTGCGGGGCCCACTGCGGTCACATACGTAGCAGTGGCTTTTTGCCGGCTCTGCAAAATAGTGGCGTATGCTACGCCGCAGGTCGACTACTATCTGATATTAGGCCAAACAATACTCAAGTACACATGATCTCCTCTTACAAGTTACAGGACTAATTGCCTTCTATATACATTATACACATTACATACTGGTTGTTCTAGGCAATGAAAAAATTGAGGAGTCATTCACAACAGAGGTCATACAATATATAGTCGACGAAAGGCTCTCTGATGCTTTCAAACACCATTAATTTTTTTAATCAAGTTTTAAAATAATCTTAGGATCGAGGTCACAAGTTTAGTTTTATCTTAAATACAGATCGAATTATTAAAATGTAGTTGTTCGAAAAACGCTACTAAAAAAAAAAATTAATAATTAATATTAATAAAAATAAAAAAATTATCGCGCGACTTTCAGATTAAAAGTCTGTTGCTTTACCAGCTGAGCCCTGAGAGTGCTGTATTTTGGAGACGACATTAGGCACAAAAGTAAAAAGCAGCAAGCGGAAGTTTAATCTTGTACTTTTCAAAAAGTTGGCTGAAAAAACATATTGGGTCGAAAGTGCGAATAAAATCACGTTTTTTGGTCAATTTGACCGCTGTGGTTTCGATCATGAAAATATCTTACTTGTTGTAGACCAAAGGTAAAGTAATGACAGGATTAAATTCTCTTATTTCTTCGTCTTAGTGGGAGAATAAGTGATGAGTGAATTTATTTTAAAATGTATAATAGGTTATACTTTACAGCGAAACTGTTATGCTATAAGCCTGCCCAGTGCACTCTGGTCTATTCTCCTTTGTAGACCTGAGGGGGGGGATCTGGGAGAAAGTTTCCTTGCTCAGCCAATACAACTTCAGCTCAAATACAACTCAGATCGAGTAGGGATTAGAACTCAAGACATCTTGTAAAGCAGCCACGCGCTGTTGGCCACTCAGCCAGGCGGTGTTGGCCACAGCCAGGTGGTGTTGGCCACTCAGCTATTCGGTGTTGGTCACTCAGTCATTCGTTGTTGGCCACTCAGCTATTCGGTGTTGGTCACTCAGTCATTCGTTGTTGGCCACTCAGCCATTCGGTGTTGGCCACTCAGCCAGGCGGTGTTGGCCACTCAGCCAGGTGGTGTTGGCCACTCAGCCAGGTGGTTTTGGCCACTCAGCCAGCCAGTGCTGGCCACTAAGCCAGGCGGTGTTGGGCAATCAGCCAAGCTGTGTTGGCCACTCAGCCAGGCGGTGTTGGCCACTCAGCCAGCCAGTGCTGGCCACTCAGCCAGCCAGTGCTGGCCACTAAGCCAGGCGGTGTTGGGCAATCAGCCAAGCTGTGTTGGCCACTCAGCCAGGCGGTGTTGGCCACTCAGCAAGACAGTGTTGGCCACTCAGCCACTTGGTGTTGGCCACTCAGCCACTTGGTGTTGGCCAATCAGAAAAGGTTGGATGAAAAATATCCTTGTTATACAATTAGATCTACACTGGAATCTTTCTTCTCGACATGGTAAATTTGGGATATATTGTTAAAGACATTACTTATCAGGCCGGACTTGAATTCTGGTATTGATGCATATTTGTAAATATTCTGAAACCAGAACTTTATGTCTGGCACTGTAGCATATTTGTCATAGCATAGGAAATAACAAAAAAACAAAGTCTAGTATTGAATATTGTCTGGTATTGAACATTGTCGGCTAGTAAATATTGTCTAGCATCGAGCATTGTATTGCATCAAACAACCTAGTATCGAAAAATCGTGTAAGCTGACAGGTTTACAGACGTGAGTCTGGTAGACTAGTTGCAATCAGAATGTCCAATTGACTCTATCCAATTGACTCTGTCCAATTGACTCTGTTCAATTGACTCTGTCCAATAGACTCTGTCCAATTGACTCTGTCCAATTGACTCTGTCCAATTGACTCTGTCAACGTTCTCTAAGCAGCTAGAGTGTCTGTTGGACTTTGTACTGTTAGACCTATACAGCAATCATGTAGATCTGTGTGTCTCTCTCCTTCAATATAGATCAATGTGTCTCTCTCCTTCAATATAGATCAATGTGTCTCTCTCCTTCAATATAGATCAATGTGTCTCTCTCCTTCAATATAGATCAATGTGTCTCTCTCCTTCAATATAGATCAATGTGTCTCTCTCCTTCAATATAGATCAATGTATCTCTCTCCTTCAATATAGATCAATGTGTCTCTCTCCTTCAATATAGATCAATGTATCTCTCTCCTTCAATATAGATCAATGTGTCTCTCTCCTTCAATATAGATCAATGTGTCTCTCTCCTTCAATATAGATCAATGTGTCTCTCTCCTTCAATATAGATCAATGTGTCTCTCTCCTTCAATATAGATCAATTCTTCTCTCTCCTTCAATATAGATCAATGTGTCTCTCTCCTTCAATATAGATCAATGTGTCTCTCTCCTTCAATATAGATCAATGTGTCTCTCTCCTTCAATATAGATCAATGTGTCTCTCTCCTTCAATATAGATCAATGTGTCTCTCTCCTTCAATATAGATCAATGTGTCTCTCTTCAATATAGATCAATGTGTCTCTCTCCTTCAATATAGATCAATGTGTCTCTCTCCTTCAATATAGATCAATGTGTCTCTCTCCTTCAATATAGATCAATGTGTCTCTCTCCTTCAATATAGATCAATGTGTCTCTCTCCTTCAATATAGATCAATGTGTCTCTCTCCTTCAATATAGATCAATGTGTCTCTCTCCTTCAATATAGATCAATGTGTTTCTCTCCAAACTGTTTCTCTGTTGGGTAAAATGTGAAATATGTTTGTATTTACAATGTGACTCTCTCCACCGACACTTATCTGCAACACACATCTGTCCATTGCCCTGAGATCTAACCCCTAAACCTCATTGATCGAATACACGGGATTTAAAACAAAAAACTCACTTGGACTATCTCCATAGAGATAACTCTTTTTCATCAATGCTTTCATTTTATCTCCAATATACAAGAGTGCTACTGGTTCTCTGTAAGTAACAGACTCTTGATACGCACTTTAATACGAGGCTTCATCTGCATTAGTTAACATGTTAGATTTATCTGCATTAGTTAACATGTTAGATTTATCTCCATCAGTTAACATGTTAGGTTTATCTGCATTAGTTAACATGTTAGGTTTATCTGCATCAGTTAACATGTTAGGTTTATCTGCATTAGTTAACATGTTAGGTTTATCTGCATTAGTTAACATGTTAGGTTTACCTGCATTAGTTAACATGTTAGGTTTATCTGCATCAGTTAACATGTTAGGTTTATCTGCATTAGTTAACATGTTAGGTTTATCTGCATTAGTTTACATGTTAGGTTTACCTGCATTAGTTAACATGTTAGGTTTATCTGCATTAGTTAACATGTTAGGTTTATCTGCATCAGTTAACATGTTAGGTTTATCTGCATCAGTTAACATGTTAGGTTTATCTGCATCAGTTAACATGTTAGGTTTATCGTGGAAGGAGAGGGGTTTGGACTGGAAGGGGCATGAAGAAAGTGAACCAGAAAGTCAAAGATATGTGTAAACTTAAAAAAGGGACTAACATCAGGGGAATCCTACTCGAATATACAACAGAGCATAGAGTTTGTACACTGTTAGCCTAATGATGATTTTTTTTTAAACCAATCAGTAAAAGCTAGTGAGTTTTCATATAAAAAAATGTTTTCTAAGTTATAAAACTGATGATTTAAGGAAATTCAAGAGCAAGCCATCAGCCTTGCATAAATTAGAAAGAAAAAAAGGCTGATACGTTTTAGAATTACTCTTAGTCGATTGACATCTTTCCATTTTATCAAAACATGCTCTCTTATGTCTGGAAGAGGTCCCCTATTACATCTAATGGAACTATACCTAATGGAATTAAACCTAATGGAACTAAACCTAATGAAATTAAACCTAATGGAACTAAACCTTATGAAACTAAACCTAATTGGCCTAAACCTAATGAAACTAACCCTAATGGAGGTATGGGACTAAACCTAATGGAATTAAACGTAATCTTCTTATCTTATATAATACAGACGTTACTTCAAAAAAGAAGATGATTACGTCCTACGCGTCATGCATTTAGTCATGCATATTAACCAATGACTTAAATTCTGCTAAGTCACTGGTTTTCCTGGCTAGCTCAGGCAACCCATTCCATGCTCTAATAACACTAGGGAAGAAGGAGTATTTGTACAAATTTGTCCTAGCATATGGGACGAGGAATGTGCCTTTGTTTTTGTGTCTTTCAGAGTATTTTATTAAATTTTGTTTTTGTATTTGAAGAATATGGTTCAGTGTTTTATGTATAATTGCTACTTTACTTTTGAGTCTCCTGTCCTGAAGGCTTTCTAAATTTAGTGATTTTACTATAGGTGTTACTCTAGTCAAATGTGAATATTCGTTTGTTATGAATCTCACTGCTCTATTTTGTGTCTGTTCCAGTTTCTTAATATTTTCTTAAGTTGATGGGTCCCAAACGGAGGATGCATATTCTATTATTGGCCTAACCAAGGTTAAATAACATTTTAGTTTTATGTTCTTATTTGATTTATAGAAATTTCTTTTAATAAATCCTAATGCTTTGTTGGATTTTTTTTAATAGTTTCATCAACATGTGGATTCCATGACAGTTTTTCATTTATTATAACACCTAGGTATTTTGCGTTTTTAGTCTGTGTTACTGGTTTGCCATGAATAAGATAAGTGGAATTAATTTGTTTTAGTGTTTTTGTTACTCTTAACAACTGACATTTTTCTGGGTGGAAAGACATGCTCCAATTTGATTCCCATTTCTGTAATTCATCTAATTCTCTTTGTAAAATATCTGTCTTGTGTTGTTTTTATTGTTCTATATATTATGCAATCGTCTGCAAATAATCTGACTTTTGTTCCTGAGGTAATGCAATTTGGTAAATTATTTATGTAAATTAAAAATAGTAGTGGACCTAAGGCAGTTCCTTGAGGTACACCTGAGTTTACTGTTATCGGTGTTGATTTAGAGACATTTATTATTACAGTTTGTTCTCTCCCTTTCAGAAAATCTTTAATCCACCGATGCAGTGGACCATTAATGCCGAAATATTTTAATTTTTTAAGCAAACTATGATGGTGAACTTTGTCAAAAGCCTTGGAAAAATCTAGTAAGATAGCATCTATTTGTTCACTATTATCTAAACCTTTTGAAAAATCATCAATTAGTCCTATTAGTTGTGTTTCACATGATCTATATTTCCTAAAGCCATGTTGGTATGGGGTGAGGACATTATGTTTGTCTAAGTGGTTTATGATGTTGCTACATATTATGTGTTCTAGGATTTTACATGTAATGCTGGTCAGTGATACTCGTCTGTAGTTTCCTGGGTCAGATTTTTCTCCTTTTTTAAATAGGGGGGTGATATTAGCTTCTTTCCAGTCCTTTGGTACTCTGCCCTGGTTAAGTGAAGCCTTAATTGGTATTTTGAACACTGGGGATAGCTCATTGCTTAGTTCTTTAAGTAATCTAGCTGGAATACAATCAGGTTCAGACGCTTTTTTTGGTTTGGTGTTGGCTAATAGATTTTGAATTCCATTTTGTTGTACTACTAATCTTCTATGTTGTCTACTTGGTTCAAATTCCGTAATATATCTTTGTCTCCTGGGGCTGAAAATGCTGATGCAAAGTATTTGTTTAGGATGTTTGCTTTAGTTTCATTATCATTATGTATTATGTTATGTTCATCTTTTAATGGCGCTATGCCTGTTGTTTCCGTTTTCTTAGACTTAATGTATGACCATAGGTTTTTGTTGTTATCTTTAGATATTACATTGTTTATGTATTCACTCTGCAGCTGTCTGCTTACTTTTTGGGTTAAGTGTTTAATTTTTATTTACATTTTGTAAACTCTTTCTGCCTTAGTTTCTTTAAATTTTCTATATAGGTTTTCCTTCTGTTTACAAAGCTTCTTTAGTCTATTATTAAGCCAGCAATTTTTATTTTGTTTGATGTATATTTAGTTGGTATATGATTTTCTATAATGCTTTTAAGATGTTTTTAATGAAATTCCAGAGGTCATCGACTGGCTGGTTAATGTCTTTTTTCTAATAAGAATGTTTGTTGAAAGTTTAATGCAGCTTGGTGTAGTTGTGTTAGGATTCATTTATTCCAGAGTAAGATTTTTCTTTTGGGTTTTGAATTGGCTACTGCTTTTATGTGACTGTGTATTTTTATGATCTCATGGTCTGATAGACTAGGGATAATATCATAATCAACTACTAATCCAGGCCTGTTGGTTAAGAAGAGATCTAGTGTGTTGTTTAATCTAGTTGGCTTTTTAATGATTTGATCTAAACTTAGGTTGTGTAAAGTTTCTACTATGAAAAGCTCATTTATGTCCTTAAGGTTTTGGTGTTTATCTATGGTTAGAGTTTTCCAATTTATATCAGGTAGGTGTGAAATCGCCCATAATCCAAAAAACTGCATTTTTAATTGTCTCTTTAAGTGTAGTAATCTAATTACATAGTTCCTGAATGTATTCTAAACTAGAATTTGGTGGTCTGTAAATGCTGCCTATTATTAGGGATGTTGAGGTGGTATTAATTTTACAAAATGTTAATTCTATATTTTTTGAGTTAGGTAAGGTAATTTCTTCAGCTTTAATTACTATTGAAAATTTCTGCATTATACATTTCAGGATGTAGCCAAGTTTCTGTTTTTGCATTTATGTCTGGTTTCTCACATTATAATAAAATTTCTAAGTCTGCTGTTTTGTTCCTAATGCTTTGAAAATTTATTACTAAGGTTTTAAGGTATTTTGGTATTACTTCTTTAGGAGGTTTGTTTAGTGAGGCTGTTGTATTGATTTTAGTAGATTTAGGTCTAATGGAATTAAACATAATGGAACCTAATGGGCCTAAACCTAATGAAACTAATCTTAATGGAAGTATGGAAATAAACCTAATGGAATTAAACCTAATGGAATTAAACCTAATGGAACTAAACCTAATGGAATTAAACCTAATGGAAATAAACCTAATGGAATTAAACCTAATGGAACTAAATCTAATGGAACTAAACCTAAAGAAACTAGACCTCATGGGACTAAACCTGAATGTACAAAACAGCGTTTTAGTCAAATACACCTTACATATTGATGTGTGTTTTCAGTTTCTAGACTTCATGAATATACGAGTTTTCATGAACATTAAATTCCGAAATTACCAGAAAATACAAGTAAAACTACATGGTGTCACAAAGTCTACATTTTCTTAACTGTTTTGTAGTTCCTCTCTATACTGACCTATGTACTTTGTTGCATTGTTAATGTGACCTCTGACCTCGGCTAAAAAAAATTACCTTTTGTTGTAGATTGATGAAAGGCAAATCTAATTATACACCCAGCTGAGGCTTATGAAGGAAAAAGAAAGCTCAAAATAGTATATCATTAGTGTGCTCCGTTGTTTCGGTGGAGCTAATTGGACACTGTTGAATGTAAGAGAAGGTTGGTACAAACAACAATACCAGTCCCATCAGTCTCAGGGTTTGTGTTTTTTAAATTTGCACTTCATAGCCTAGAATAGAAGATTAACTGTAGATGGTCCTAACGTTTAATATTTTACTTTGCACTTCATAGTCTAGAATAGAAGATTAACTGTAGATGGTCCTAACGTTTAGTATTTTTCTTTGCACTTCAGTTTCTTGGAGTCATTTTACTTATAAAAATATTATTAAATTATTATTTTTTGATTAATATGAAATGATTGTTATTGTCTATACTTCTGGCCCAATGAAGGTATCGTAACAAAAGATATTTAAAGGCTCATTGAATAAGCTTGAACGTTGGTGCTATAGGTTTAAGCGTAAGAAATCTAGGTTTAAATGTAAGAGATCTAGGTTTAAACGTAGAAAATCTAGGTTAAAACATCTTTATCATCTCATCTAGATTACTCCCAAGCAAAAAAAAAAAAAGAAAATTATCAAAGACTATATTATTATTTTTTTATTATCATTTGTATATACAAACATATAAATATTGATATTGAAAGAATCGCAGAGATTGGAGAAATATTGACATTACCTGGTGAGCCTGTTGATATTGCTACCTGGCTTTTATAAGAAAACATAAGATTGTCATTAAATAAAACCAGGATTTCTTGTCATGTTCTAAACATGATCATCTCATTTTTTTTCCTTAGCCACATTAGTGTCCGGTGTTTTTGGGTGCAAAGATTTAATATAAATAAGAATTGGTTGCTTAATGAAGAAGTGTTAAAATGATACAATTTTTGTAGAAGTGATGGTGTGATTCTGTTAAAAAATAGAGTGCGTATCATAATGACTGACTCTAACAATACACTGTTTAGCATTATATCTCAAATAATATGAAAAGTATCTATAGTTTTGAACTGGCGAAAACTAAGAAAACTTAAGTTTGGAAATCTACCCAAAATGACGATGTTTAGCTCAACTCTGACCTATTTTTATCCCATTTTCTTTGGATTGTGGACATGGGAATGAATCTGTCCCTATTTTTGCATCCATAAAGATTGTTCCTTCTTATGCAAGTCTATTTACACAACTTGAAAATAAAACCACAATGAAGTCAGAAAATAGCTTATAGTAAGCGTGATTACAAAGCTTTTATCAACTCACTCTTTCTGTCTGTTTGGCCAAAAGTTTATACACGTTATTTCTCCCAATCTCGGATAAAGCTGAAATTTTTGTATTATTATTTTTTTTACCAGACAATTTAAGAATCGATAAAAAAAAAGATTAACCAATTAGTTAATGAACTATTACTAATAAATTACTTTGTTTGGTATCTCAAACAAGGGAAATAAATAGAACTTGACTGAAGTGTTGTATAAGCTGAATTAATCCCTTATATATTAGGCTTCCTTCTAAGGCTTAGTTAACGCAAACATGACATTGAAACAATACAATCTTTCATGTTCATAGACTCTACACTTGCCGAGTGGTTTACACGTTGGCTTGAAAAGCCTGAGAAGAATTTCCACAAATTCGAACTCTTTTCTTTTCCCCTTTAAAAAAAAAATACATGTATTATTTTTATAAATGCTTTTTTAAAATGGTTTGTCTAGATTTATTACAGTTTTAATTACATGAATGATCCAAACTAATTGATAGAAGTACACTTCATATAAACTTTGCTTTTTTTTTAAATAAAATTTTCAAAACATTTTCTTGTTTGAAATATTTTCCTGGTTCTAAAATTAAAACGCGCGTTCAGAATAAAATTTCACGTATCTTGTTATTTTTTAATTGACAATTGACGGACATTCTTCTAAGTGGCGTTCGCTAAAAGTGAGGAGCTAGTGCCAACTCTAAGATCTTGAAGGATTACGAGACAATTTTCATTGTCTATAAACTTGTGCATAAAGTAGAGGGACCACAGACTCCATTCACACATTTGGAATCTATTTTGTGTTTTGGTCGTTAGATTGCTATTTAATTCCGAGATTGAAGAGTTCCATACTGAGGGGAGATAATGGGAGATAAGGAGAGATAGTCTTATGCTAAAATAGTTTGACTCGACTAATAAGGGGAAATAATCAGCAGCTTAACTTAAAATAAAGTAAAGGTTAACGAGAGTTTTGAGTACTTTCAGACTTTGGCCTGGCAATAAACAGTTAAAAATGGAAGATGGACTGGTCGTATTAAACTGAAAATAATATACTAAACTAAAAAAACTAAGCTTTATATTGCTCAATCCAAAGCCTTGTGACACAACAAACAAATATGCTACCATTTAATAAAGCCACACTACAACACTATACATCCACACCCATTCGTAGGCCAATGAGATTACAACCGACACTTATGCAGGCTCAACAAAGTGAACGATATAGTTTAAGCTGGCGTCATCTTATGTTAGCTAATCAGCTTTAATAGCAGTGTTGTACACAATAATTTGGTATTAATCAAACATAAGGACAGGTCCAATGCTCACTGGCTACTTCACATCCAACAAATATGTCACGATAAGAGACGTTCCTACATTCTATGAGATACAGGCTAAAAACGAGACAAAACGGTAATACCAACTTATGATGACTGGAACACAACGTATAATAGAAAAAGCAAGGACTCACCAGTTCTCCAAGTTTCAATGTGATCTATTAGATCCAGGGAGGGGAGAGAAAGTTGATACTTGACCTCACAGATATGAGGGTTTGAGATGGGGGCGTTTTAAAATAGCCGTTCCAACTCAACTTAAAAGGTAGTAGACTTCACGGGCTATAAGTATGTTTAGGAGGGGGGGCTTTTTATCTGAAGTGCAACAACAAAAAGGTGAGGTTCTGGCCAAAATTAACAACCAATCAATGCCAGTGTATTATTCATTTAAAGTATGTAGAAAATAAAACTGTCTTTACTAAGTCAAATTTCTTTTAAGCTTTTTAATATCTCCAGTCATGAGCTTCTAATCTTGACAATCCAATTTTTATTCTCGCCAACCAACTTTTAGCTTTAGAAACTTCTTATCTAGTAGAGATCAACTCCATTCCACTCGTTTAGCTTCGCCAAAGTGTTTTGCGAAATATGTGACAGTATTTGTGACAGTGTACGTGTCAGTATTTGTGACAGCGTGCGTGACAGTATTTGTGACAGTGTACGTGACAGTATTTGTGACAATGTACGGGACAGTATTCTTGACAGTGTACGTGACAGTATTTGTGACAGTGTACGTGACAGTATTTGTGGCAGTGTGCGTGACAGTATTTGTGACAGTGTGCGTGACAGTATTTGTGACAGTGTACGTGACAATTCTGATCAAATACCTCTAGCCTTCAATACTCTCTGCATTTGTCCTGACATCTCTCAATGTTTAAGTTTGTAACGCTGCCGCTACCGATAATTGTTTGCTCGACATCTCCATAACTAGACATTTTATTTCTTTAAACATTTGGAAGAACAACAGAATTTAGGTTAAGTGACACATTAAGTGAATTGAATTTCGATAAACAGACTCAATAGTGAGCATTCTATCTAGAGGTCCAACAGAAAAGACTTATTTTAGTAATACAAACATTTGAAAAAAAAATTTTGACAAATAATCTAAAACCGTTTTCATAAATGTGTTAAAATATGTTAGATCGTCTCTTCACTTACTAAATAGTCTCCCTTGATTTTTACTATCAATAATGAATAGTTGTCAAAATGGTGTATTTTATAAAAATAAAAAAGTTCTTTTCAGAAAAGATAAAAGTAGCTGTTGCGTCAGAACTTTGATAGTCCTAAAATATTTAAAAAATATTTTCTAGTTTTCTAAACGGGACGGACGAACAGGCAGACAGCACAAAACTAATAGCGTCTATTCCCTTTCGGGTGCCGCTAAAATTATTGTCTTCGTCTGTGACAACGTGTCTGAAATAATGAATAATGAATGAAACATAATGAATGAACAAGGACATTAGTGTTCCAAACTCAAATTTGTTCAAACTCCAAAAAAAATAAATTTAAACAAATTCTAAATAGTTTTTTTTTAAATACAGCTTCAATTAAAATTACTATTCTATAACAACATGTGTAATTAAACGAAATTATTTATTCAGTGATAATCATTTCAGATTTTTAGAATGAAAACTATATAAAAGTTAATTTATAACAACATACAAGTGAAGTACTTCTGATGTAACGAAGATGTAGTATACACTATAATCACAATGTACACACATTATTTAATCAGCGGATTTTCTTTCAATGTTACTCACACTTCTTGACTCTTGTCTTGGTTTAGAGTTTTGAAAAGAAGATAAAGAGACATGAAGAAAGGTAGGATTGATATAAAAAATATATAAAAAAACGTAAAAAAATGAACAACGAAAGGTTAGCTTTTGAAATACAAGTACCAACAACAAAAATATCTCAGCCGCTAAGTGGAAAGCTCAATTTTCTAAGTAGTCCAATTAGGCTTCTGTTACAAGCGGAAGATCTTTTAGAAATTGGACGCTGCATTGCTAAAAACTGCACAAACATTATATGCTTTTAAAAAATTCACAGCGTATCATCGCTGTTCACCGGATACACCAAAGACTCCATTACTATACAATTCTTCCTAGACTGCACTTAAACTGTATAAATGTGTTGATGTCAGTCCCTAAGACATATTCTTTATACCGTGTACCAAAACCAAATCTAACTCCTACTACATCAAGTCTTCCTTAACATTTGTGCTTTTTGGTGGATAGCCCACATCTTTACTTACAGTTGAGACAAACACCATATCAAAGTGTCAAACGCATTCATAAATGTACCAATACCACACATGAAACAAACACCACATACATATGCTAAATACCACATAAATGTGCAAAAACACTTCTTAAATGTGCCGATAACTATATAAATGTGCCAAAACTTCAGATCTCTTCCAAAAATAAACCAATTGTGCTATACAAATGTCTTTGAGGTCGATATGGATGTAAAGAAATAATTTTCCTGACGACGAGCTGAGACTTAATCTTTTGTAGCCCATTAATGGAAGCGAGATTTGTCTTAGGGTGCGCTTGTAGACAATTAGAAAATATTTCATGGACAAAGAACAAGTTCTCTTTCAATTCCTTGCCTCGTGTTGTACAAGCTGTGACATTAAAGCATTTCTCTTTCAATTGCTTGCCTCGTGTTGTACAAGCTGTGACATTGAAGCATTTCTCTTTCAATTCCTTGCCTCGTGTTGTACAAACTGTGACATTGAAGCATTTCTCTTTCAATTCCTTGCCTCGTGTTGTACAAGCTGTGACATTAAAGCATTTCTCTTTCAATTCCTTGCCTCGTGTTGTACAAGCTGTGACATTAAAGCATTTCTCTTTCAATTCCTTGCCTCGTGTTGTACAAGCTGTGACATTGAAGCTTTTCTCTTTCAATTCCTTGCCTCGTGTTGTACAAGCTGTGACATTGAAGCATTTCTCTTTCAATTCCTTGCACTGTGTTGTACAAGCTGTGACATTGAAGCATTTCTCTTTCAATTCCTTGCACTGTGTTGTACAAGCTGTGACATTCCTTGCCTCGTGTTGTGCATACTGTGACATTGAAGCATTTGTCTTTCAATTCCTTGCACTGTGTTGTACCAACTGTGACATTAAAGCATTTCTCTTTCAATTTTTTGCCTCGTGTTTTACAAACTGTGACATTATCCCCAAATGAAATCCTGTGTTTCCAGGTCATCTCTGCTTTGGCGGCATCGTAAAATGAAGCTTACTCTAAATCCTCATCACCTATAGGTGAGAATCAAACCCAAGATCGTTGTCTCATTGCTCTAAGCGTGCTTTCCTGCGACCAGCTCTTTACTTGTAAGGCGATCTTAAGAGACATTGTTATAGCCATTGAGATTCAGAATATGTCGAGTCATTCAAAGAAACCTACAGATGAGGTCATCACATCTCCCTGTGGGGGGTTGAGAGAGATAGAGAGAAAGAGAGAGACAGAGAAGACAGAAAGAGAAAGAGAGGTCAAACAAATTTGTGATTTAAGCAACGTCTAAGTCAAGATGGTGGGGAGAGGGGGGTGGACATGCCAATACATCAATTTGTATTTGAAGACAGCTAGATTTGTCGTTCCTGATATTTTTATTTCATTTTTGAGAACGATGGAAGGAGGGTAATGAAAAGAAAAAAAAAGAGACACTCACCAGCATAAAAACACTTGACATCGTAATAGATTGTGCAAACATGTTTTTGAGTCACATCTGACATGAATACACTTAATTCAACGCGAAGGGGACGACAAGCTTGTATGCCCCAGTTTCTAATGGAGCATTCACATCCCTGAACGTGGAGGAAATAAAGCTTGGACATTTAGAGATCTAAACAGGAGGAAATAAAACATTCACATCCCTGAACGTGGAGGAAAAAAAGCTTGGACATTTATAGATCTAAACAGGAGGAAATAAAACATTCACATCCCTGAACGTGGAGGAAAAAAAGCTTGGACATTTAGAGATCTAAACAGGAGGAAATAAAGCTTGGACATTTAGAGATCTAAACAGGAGGAAATAAAGCTTGGACATTTAGAGATCTAAACAGGAGGAAATAAAACATTCACATCCCTGAACGTGGAGGAAATAAAGCTTGGACATTTAGAGATCTAAACAGGAGGAAATAAAGCTTGGACATTTAGAGATCTAAACAGGAGGAAATAAAGCTTGGACATTTAGAGATCTAAACAGGAGGAAATAAAGCTTGGACATTTAGAGATCTAAACAGGAGGAAATAAAGCTTGGACATTTAGAGATCTAAACAGGAGGAAATAAAGCTTGGACATTTAGAGATCTAAACAGGAGGAAATAAAGCTTGGACATTTAGAGATCTAAACAGGAGGAAATAAAACATTCACATCCCTGAACGTGGAGGAAATAAAGCTTGGACATTTAGAGATCTAAACAGGAGGAAATAAAGCTTGGACATTTAGAGATCTAAACTGGAGGAAATAAAGCTTGGACATTTAGAGATCTAAACAGGAGGAAATAAAGCTTGGACATTTAGAGATCTAAACAGGAGGAAATAAAGCTTGGACATTTAGAGATCTAAACAGGAGGAAATAAAGCTTGGACATTTAGAGATCTAAACAGGAGGAAATAAAGCTTGGACATTTAGAGATCTAAACAGGAGGAAATAAAGCTTGGACATTTAGAGATCTAAACAGGAGGAAATAAAACATTCACATCCCAACATTGAGGGAAAAAAAAGTTTACATTTAGAGATTTAAACATGTTGGGAACATATTTGATACACTTTTAGGGAGGTTTTGGAAACAATAAACACTTGGAAGAAAAAGTTGCTAAGTTTGATATATATTTAAACAAACCCGATCCGCTGGGTTAGTAATACACAAACTAAAAGCCGCTGGCCGCGGGTAATATCCGGCTAGTTTCTTATATTTAGAATTGATTCCGCAACCAATCTGCTCACTACATTTCACACACAAAGTTGTTTGCACATGACTTCTTCAGTATTTCTTGAAACAATAAATAACTGAAGAAATAAATGAAAGAATCAAACCCTTAATTGTTAGATGGCCAAGTAATATTACAAAAACGTTTTGGTTGAAGGAAAACTTACCCCCCCCCCATTAGGTTGCAGCAGAAATACTTTATAGTTGAACACCTTTTGTGTACAGAGGCGTAACTAGGTTAGGGGAAGGGGGGAATGGAAAAATCCCCCCCGGGTCCCCACTTAAGAGGACGCCCCAAATGAGTGTTCAACACTTTTTTTTATATTAAATATATTTTTTTAATAAAATATATACGGAAAATGCAGGGGCTCCCCAAAGAGGTTAATCCCCCTCCCGGGACCGCAAATGATGGCAAATTTCTAGCTAGGTCACAGCTAGTTTAGCATAAGTTTATCTTTGTTTTATTATTACACTTTTTAATATACAAATAGATACAAAACCAAACATACACAATCTTTACACACAATCAAACACATTAACACACATACACACATAAACATATTTTGGAGAGATTTGGTGCTAAAATATTCTTAACGAATAAAGCAGACACTCATGGACAAACCAATCAAATCTTATTTTAGATTCCTGGTCACGAAAGAGAGGTAACTGTCTCGTCTGCTCAAGTGTTCAATTATTGGCTATGAAAATTGGATGATTGGTGAAGCCATTTCTTTCTTTTTTTTTTTTTTTTTTAGAGATTATTAAGATAATAGTCATGAGGTGGGAAGCAGAAGGTGGCACCTAGAGGGAATGTCATTCGCAGGTGGAACGCGAAATTATGGGAAACAAGAAATGTCAAAATATATCCTGTAAAGATCGAATGGTTTGTGCTGGCGTCAATTTGTGAAAGACAACACATTGCAATAGTTTTAAAACTATTTTCGCATCGAGTAATGGTTTCAAAAATTCATTAACTTGACTTTTTTTTTAAATTGTAAAGATACATTCACTTCATTAATTTGACACCAAAATTACCGTTAAATTTATGCAAATTAGTTATATTTACAGCATGAAAACAGAACTCCATTAATGACAGGAATGTTAACAGTGCAGTGGATGAGGAAGTTGTTGTCTCATCAGGCTGTGTACAAACACGTGCCAGTCTAATGAAAACCTACTGCGCGATGACATGGTTAGCACAATACTCTGGTCAATTACTTTCCTAACAAATGTCAGATCAAGTAGTTCAGAGTGATTTCCCCTGGGCGGAACAACAAAATAAACCAAATGTACGAAGGCCTGAGCTTCCGAGTTCGCCGTCAAGTGGTTTCTCTTTGCTATTTGGACGGACCTTTTTTTTTAAAGTGGGGGGGTGAGGGGAGGGGAAATCTAAAGTACAGAAATAAAACAGATTTAACTCGGATCTATAACTAAGCAAAATTAGTGACAAGGTCAGATCAAGGTCAGACAGTTTGAGATCGTTTCGAAAAAAGTGATGAAAGAAATTAACGTTTTCCTCTGAGCTCTTCTTTCAAGTTGGGAAAGAAAACTTTCTTGAGTTCAGTGAACAACGGGAATGAAAGGGCTGGAGGAAAAGGGAGGTAACACAAACACATTTCAGGTAGCAATAACACAAAGCAGGTAGCATAAACACATTTCAGGTAGCAATAATACAAAGCAGGTAGCATAAACACAATCCAGGTAGCAGATACACAATTCAGGTAGTTAGCACAAACGCAAGTCAGGTAGCACAAACAAAAGTAAGGTAGCAAAATAGTTTGGTAGCGTAAACACAAGTTAGGTAGCAGAAACACAAGGTAGGTAACAGAGACATGCGCCCATCAAGTTCATAATAGAAGATTGATTAAGTAACTTTGAATTTGTGTAAATCCAATATTATTCGCTAAAGAATTTGTGCTCAATAAAACATGATGTAGCTCTTATGTTTATATTAAATTATAAAATATGTGGTTTGAATGCTTATACTTTTACTACATTCAAGAATAAATTATTAACTAACTAGACTTTTAATACTAAATTCAATTGTAACTAGATAAAATCCTAATAATAACTTGAAGATAATAAAGCTAGAATGCTCAGCTCATCTTTCCCTTGTTGGACCGTTGGGGCACCACATATGATCTAATGACAGCATTTCTTTATGTTTGCTTTTGCTTTTCATATAATCCCGTCCATTTTTTAAATTTTGTCTTTTCGTTGCTTTCTCCTTGTCTGCATCTTCTTCTTTGTCTGGCACTGTTCCCTGAAGGAAGGTATTTGCAAGGCCCGAAGACCTTGTAATATAGCCATAACTTGGGTCTTTTTTTTTACAGTAGTTGGCTGTTTTTGTATGTGATACCTAGGATATTTCTGTAGCATCTCAATTTTATTGCTAGGATATTCCTCTCTAGTTCTGCAGTCAGCGTCCAAGACTCACAAGCACATACAAATGTGGCCATGGCCAGGAAGCGCATCAGTCTGATTTTAGCTAGAATGCAAATCGCCTAAAGTCAAGATAATCTAGCTTTATAAAAGGCTATTACTAACTTAAAGGTTATGCAGATAGAATGCTAGCAGTTCAAAATGAACTTTAGTGCTAAATGGGAATGTGGAAACGACATTCAATGTCATCTAAAGTAATTATTATTTAGCATACGTATTAAGCTTTACCATTGGTGAGACTTGACTGAGAAGGGGAAATAATCAACAGCTAAACTGAAATAAAGTGAAAGTTGACGAGAAAGTTTTGTGTGCTTTCAGACTCTGGCCTGGCAATAACAGCTTAAAAGTGAAGATGGATTGGTCATGTGATCTGAATGGACGATCGCCGAAATGAACTTTTTTTTTTTGGGGGGGGGGGGGGGGCACTCGAACTGTTTTTGTTTTGTGTCTGTGTGTGTATCTATTGAAGTTTGTGTGCCTCTATTTCGTTGGCTTCAAAGTGAGTCTATGAAAGAGAGTGAGAGATAAAGAGAGAGAGAGAGAGAGACGGAGATAAAATAGTTGTGGTTCAGACATGGGGCAAATAAAGACTGCCAGGCAATGACAGATCGCAAGTGGAGACAACGAAGTGCTGCTGTTCACTGCTTCAAACCTAATAGTCCCAGAACGATGGCCAGAGATATAACAGAAAATATTAGGCTGCCGTTTTTTTATGTCTTGGTTTGGAAAATGTTAATTTCATTTAGTCACCAAAGTTTTGCTACTATCTACTTAACAGAGGTGTTACTATCTACTTAACAGCGGTGTTACTATCTACATAACAGAGGTGTTACTATCTACTTAACAGAGGTGTTACTATCTACTAAACTGAGGTGTTACTATCTACTAAACAGAGGTGTTATTATCTACGAAACAGAGGTGTTACTATGTACTAAACAGAGGTGTTACTATCTACTAAACAGAGAAGTTACTATCTACTAAACAGAGGTGTTATCATCTACTAAACAGAGGTGTTACTATCTACTAAACAGAGGTTTAGTTCTGAGTCTACCTCCTCAGTCTGCTGTCACCTTTCATAGAGGTGTTTGTTGTTTTATACGTAGCCTGGCGTTAAACAACAAATGCCATTGACTATTTCTGTAATTTATACAAATACAAAAACTATGTACATTCATTGATTAGATTTGCCTGCCTTATTTCTCAGGTCCACGGAGACCTTGGCAAGTATTCTAAGACTAAAGTTTAGAGTTTTAATTATTCATTTAGTTAATGCTAAGGTATTGGTAACCTGCGATATATGTGGATATATATTTATATATATTGTTCGAATCTCCCTAGCCAGGCTCTCTGCAAACTGCACCATACACCACCAACTTTAAGAACTTGACAACTCAGGGCTCCAAAGTAACCTAACACTTTAATACACAAGACTGTACAAATATCTCTCCGATAACACCGTTCTGCCGTATTAACTCTTGCACTGGCCTTTCCGTCTCGTTTCGGGCTTGCACTGGGTTTAACAGTTTTTGACTGACTTCAGACACTAGGCTCGTTGTATCGGACTTGATCGCAGACCAAGATCAAGACGCCAGACGTCTCAACTGTACTTGACAGTACTCCGCACTGAACCGTCGTAATGCTCCATACAGAACTACACCAATGAACTGTGCTGTAGTCGACCGTGTTCTGAGCCCCTGTCGTAAAAACCGTCTTGACTGTGACACCTCCGCTCTTAATATAGGGTCCTTACTGGCCTTCTAGAACCGGACGGAACATCGCTGGACGTTTCTAGCTTCGTCACATGACTACGTCACTCGTAAAGCTCATGAGCTCTGTTCACGACGGCGATCCTTCCCGAACCGTCATGTTGACACACGTCTCGGCTGACCGTCGTAACTCGTCACGGTTGACCGCTCGTCTAGCGCTGGCCTGGGGCAATTTGCGTCGGCTGACTACACTCACACCACTACCCCAATCTGTGCCACCACCAGGTTTAAAACAATATATATATATCCACAAGGGGCTCCACATTCGCATGAAAACGTGTTCGAGATGAATCTTAGTCGTTCTACGACTGAAGGAAGTCAACTGGTCAACTCTACTGATACATTAATTAAACTGTATCTCAATTTCTCTGTCCGCATTTCCGGCAGCTCTAGTTCCATTACAACTTTCTCAATCTGTGAGGTATATTTTGTTTTCAAGGAACAAGTCGGTTGTACTTGCAATGTAGGTAGGGCCTAAAAGTACATACAATATTTTTTTAAAGTAAAAGCATTATTGAAAAATTTAAAATTAGACATTTGGCGCGGGGTTAAAATGGACGAAAAGAGCGTTTAACCATAGTCCTGTTGGCCTCATATTCTGACCAAAACAGACCTGCTACAGGAGGTCTCGCTGAACAGTAATATATTAATATAAATTGTGCCTCAATTATCAGTCACATTTCATTGTCGGCGCTGCCCCCACATTACTTTATTTTACTAAATTTGACCTTCCTTTAGTATTAGGATTATTATGATGAATAATGAGCTTTAGATGTCAGGAGAATTCGCTTATGCATTTTAAGATCCAAGAAAACGATGAGCGTTGGGCTCCGCCCCACACCCTGCTGGCTGTCAAGAGAAAGGCCACCAACGTAACTATTTTTTTTTTGGTTGAGAAACACTGCTCTTTTTGTAATAAAGACAACCTTTTTTCTTTTTTCTTAGATTTATTTTATTAGGAAAGAATTCCCCCCTCTCAAAAGTTAAACTTCTGGGTCCGCTAGTATGTTCAGTCTGGTGCCGCTTTGCAATACTATACTTGGTGTATACTATATTAGACTTGAAAAAGTGAACGTATATGTACTCATCGTTGGCTTATTTCATTTAAAACGTAAAGGGTTTTGACATATAACACCTACACGGAGCATGACATGGGCGATGAAGTCAAGTGAGGTTTTTGTTTTATAGATGTAGAAAAATGTTCAGACAGCACAACACTGACGATTGTCTTATCCAGCCCTCCGGTAATATGGATAATAGTTTAAGACTGAATTTAACGTACTTATTGTGGTTCCAAAGTTGGTCTGAGACTCACGGCTAGGAACAATTAAAATAATCTCGTGTTTATATGCTAAACAACAAATTGAAATGTCGTGAAACATGTTGGCCATAAATTTAACTAATTGACTCAATCATCATTTGGTGACGACCGAATGTGTCGCTGTTAGCACGCAGGCGACATTTTTGTTCATTTGTATTGATGAAAAATAATTGTTTTCAACCTTGGCTCAATAGTTTACTCTGTCAGACTTTCTGTTTGCCTTCTCTTTGATTTGACTTTAATATTTCCCTTTCACATGCCTAGTTTTGCAGAACATAGAACTACATGGACATTGCGCTGTTCCAATAGTGAGCTCTGCAAGACTTTGGTTTTTGGTTTTTATTTGCAATTACTATTATTTCCTACCATGTTTTCATTGATTAAGCCCAGTGAGTTTTGTACAATTTGGACGTTGACCAGTGAGTTTTGTACAATTTGGACGTTGACCAGTGAGTTTTGTACAATCTGGACGTTGACCAGTGAGTTTTGTACAATTTGGACGTTGACCAGTGAGTTTTGTAAAATCTGGACGTTGACCAGTGAGTTTTGTACAATTTGGACGTTGACCAGTGAGTTTTGTACAATGTGGACGTTGACCAGTGAGTTTTGTACAATGTGTACGTTGACCAGTGAGTTTTGTACAATGTGGACGTTGACCAGTGAGTTTTGTACAATTTGGACGTTGACCAGTGAGTTTTGTACAATTTGGACGTTGACCAGTGAGTTTTGTACAATGTGGACGTTGACCAGTGAGTTTTGTACAATTTG
This sequence comes from Biomphalaria sudanica, assembly GCA_036873155.1. NCBI lineage: Eukaryota > Metazoa > Mollusca > Gastropoda > Planorbidae > Biomphalaria > Biomphalaria sudanica. Next base: position 301,038 of record JAZGLO010006721.1, on the reverse strand, counting down.
GACGTTGACCAGTGAGTTTTGTACAATTTGGACGTTGACCAGTGAGTTTTGTACAATGTGGACGTTGACCAGTGAGTTTTGTACAATGTGGACGTTAACCAGTGAGTTTTGTACAATTTGGACGTTGGTTAAAAGAGAGACAAGAAAATGAAACATGGTACAAACCAAGAAAGAAGAAGAAAACATTTTGTGACTTCAGATTTTTGTACAAATCTTTTAAATCGTTGATAAGGAAATGAGTTTCAATCCTGGAGCCACGGACTGCAAGTGGCATTTGGCTTATCTCATGGTGCCCTCTGGCGGTTACTTAATTATGCATACAGTTTTTGGTTCTAGAATACACAAGGTCATGTGAGAAAACAAAATGTTGAAATGCCAAATCTAATGGTTCAAAAGAAATGGGAATTTGACCAAAACAAAAAGTGTTTTTTTTCTTCCTCCGTCTCTCGTTTGACCATCACATTGTTACATTCAAAATAAAACCTGTGGAGGAGGGGGGAGGGCTGCAGGATGTAACAAAATGAAGTAAAGTTCCCCATTCAGACCTTGTGGTTTATAGGGTGAGGATGTTTCTGTGGCTTACGTTTAACGAGCTTGTCATGTGGCCAGCACAACGACCTAAGCCTTTACTTTATTTGCTTATGTCAGGTTTCCATTTATAGCTGGGGGTGGACTCAGAGGCGCCCAAAGATAACGAAATTGAAAATCCCAGTCTTCACCAGGATTCGAAACTGGGACGCCCTGTTCGGAAGCCAAGCGCCTCCGTGAGTCAGGATGTAATAAGAAAACACTATGTAACCTTGGAATAAATACACGGGCGTAGCCGGTGGGTAATGTTGGTAATGTATATATTAAACTGTGTATATTGTAAGCAACGTGGATATAATCACGTCAATATCAAATATTCAACAGAAGGCTGACAACAGCTTTGTCTGCAGGAGGTGTAAACAAATCACCACGTGAACTACTAAGGTGGGGGAGGGGATGAAGGGAGGGGGTAGAATGAAATGCAGGGGGGGGGGTAAGGGTCACGTCCTCTAGAAGTATTGGGCTTGGGAAGGGGGGAGTGTGATCGTCAAAAAACTGTAATCACCTCAAAGTGTTTGGTGCGACATAAACTGTAATCACCTCAAAGTGTTTGGTGCGACATAAACTGTAATCACCTCAAAGTGTTTGGTGCGACATAAACTGTAATCACCTCAAAGTGTTTAGTGCGACATGAACTGTAATCACCTCAAAGTGTTTGGTGCGACATAAACTGTAATCACCTCAAAGTGTTTGGTGCGACATAAACTGTAATCACCTCAAAGTGTTTGGTGCGACATAAACTGTAATCACCTCAAAGTGTTTGGTGCGACATAAACTGTAATCACCTCAAAGTGTTTGGTGCGACATAAACTGTAATCACCTCAAAGTGTTTGGTGCGACATAAACTGTAATCACCTCAAAGTGTTTGGTGCGACATAAACTGTAATCACCTCAAAGTGTTTGGTGCGACATAAACTGTAATCACCTCAAAGTGTTTGGTGCGACATAAACTGTAATCACCTCAAAGTGTTTGGTGCGACATAAACTGTAATCACCTCAAAGTGTTTGGTGCGACATAAACTGTAATCACCTCAAAGTGTTTGGTGCGACATAAACTGTAATCACCTCAAAGTGTTTGGTGCGACATAAACTGTAATCACCTCAAAGTGTTTGGTGCGACATAAACTGTAATCACCTCAAAGTGTTTGGTGCGACATAAACTGTAATCACCTCAAAGTGTTTGGTGCGACATAAACTGTAATCACCTCAAAGTGTTTGGTGCGACATAAACTGTAATCACCTCAAAGTGTTTGGTGCGACATAAACTGTAATCACCTCAAAGTGTTTGGTGCGACATAAACTGTAATCACCTCAAAGTGTTTGGTGCGACATAAACTGTAATCACCTCAAAGTGTTTGGTGCGACATAAACTGTAATCACCTCAAAGTGTTTGGTGCGACATAAACTGTAATCACCTCAAAGTGTTTGGTGCGACATAAACTGTAATCACCTCAAAGTGTTTGGTGCGACATAAACTGTAATCACCTCAAAGTGTTTGGTGCGACATAAACTGTAATCACCTCAAAGTGTTTGGTGCGACATAAACTGTAATCACCTCAAAGTGTTTGGTGCGACATAAACTGTAATCACCTCAAAGTGTTTGGTGCGACATAAACTGTAATCACCTCAAAGTGTTTGGTGCGACATAAACTGTAATCACCTCAAAGTGTTTGGTGCGACATAAACTGTAATCACCTCAAAGTGTTTGGTGCGACATAAACTGTAATCACCTCAAAGTGTTTGGTGCGACATAAACTGTAATCACCTCAAAGTGTTTGGTGCGACATAAACTGTAATCACCTCAAAGTGTTTGGTGCGACATAAACTGTAATCACCTCAAAGTGTTTGGTGCGACATAAACTGTAATTTGTTGGATCGTTCAACAAGGACCGATAACTCTCCGATCACATAGAAACCACCAGGATACTCACGCTCTCTCTCTCTTTCTTTTTCTCTCTCTCTCTTGCTCAAGCTTCTGAAAGATAAAAGCTCTGACAGATTTATCTACCCTTGTCTTTCTATGCAGACGCAAGAATGATACAACGATGGCATCAAAAAGAAATATAATGGCTCTACCAATGAACAAGCAGATACGGCAATTCAAAGTGACAGAAATAGCCTTTTAGACATTCTAAACAAAAAAATTCCCAGCGTGATTTCCCGACAGTGGCCCTAACAAGACTAATTTAGAGAGAACCTCACCGTTTAACATCAAGGCTAGATCGAAGTCAATTCATTTGTGATCGCTTTAATCTAGATAAACATGTGTTCAATTAAAGGAAATAACCGTGAAGTCTGGTCAGATGGACTAAATGGGTTCAAGGGAGATGGATGGGATCTTTAAAGGCTGTAGGATATTTCTTCTCTTTTTGTCCGGACAAAAAGCAGGACGTCAAGTGACACGGAGACGGATCGTTCAAGGGCCGCAATGTATTCTTTACGTATGGCACATCGTGATACAGGACAACCGAGTCATTGTAAGCCAACCCTTTATCAGGAGTGCTAGTTGAGGTTGTGATCATTATGCATAAAAATAGATTATTTCCCCACTCCTAATGATATAATCAACAATTTACTTTCTTGTTCCATTTCAACGTATTGGGTTGCATACAATCAAAGAGTCCACTAGAAATGACATCTAACTCTTCTAGTCACGTGTCACCAGATGTGGTCTCCTTGTATCACCGCCTTGTGGGTGGACACGTCAGGAATGTCTTTGTATTCTGTGAGGCGAATCAAAACTGACATGTAGTCTTACGTGATGAGGGCTGTCTAATTAGGCCATGTAGTCTTACGTGATGAGGGCTGTCTAATTAGGCCATGTAGTCTTACGTGATGAGGGTTGTCTAATTAGGCCATGTAGTCTTACGTTATGAGGGCTGTCTAATTAGGCCATGTAGTCTTACGTGATAAGGGCTGTCTAATTTAGCCATGTAGTCTTACGTGATGAGGGCTGTCTAATTAGGCCAAGCCATTGGGAAAGTAATGTCCCTCCACGGGATGCTGGACGCGTAGGACGTAATCATCTTCTTTTTTAAAGTAACGTCTGTATTATATAAGATAAGACAATTAGAGGAATATGACGTTATCCTCCACGTACGCAGCTTCCTTCCGGAGTCCAAGGAGCGAAAGTAACAGCAGAGGACTCCTCAATAAAATAGTGTAACCCAAACCCAGAATGGAAGTAGCCTTCACATAGATGTAGTCTCTACTTCACTACTGGCGGATTAACCTAATTAAATGTTGTAACCCAAACCCAGAATGGAAGGAGCTTTCAGACAGATGTAGTCTCTGCTTCACTACTGGCGGATTAACCTAATTAAATGTTGTAACCCAAACCCAGAATGGAAGGAGCTTTCAGACAGATGTAGTCTCTACTTCACTACTGGTAGATTAACCTAATTAAATGTTGTAACCCAAACCCAGAATGGAAGGAGCTTTCAGACAGATGTAGTCTCTACTTCACTACTGGCGGATTAACCTAATTAAATGTTGTAACCCAAACCCAGAATGGAAGGAGCTTTCAGACAGATGTAGTCTCTGCTTCACTACTGGCGGACTGACCTAATTAAATGTTGTAACCCAAACCCAGAATGGAAGGAGCCTTCAGACAGATGTAGTCTCTACTTCATGACTAACCTAATTAAATGTTGTAACCCAAACTCAGAATGGAAAATGCTTTAAGACAGATGTAGTCTCTGCTTCACTACTGGCGGACTGACCTAATCAAATGTTGTAACCCAAACCCAGAATGGAAGAAGCTTTCAGACAGATCTAGTCTCTGCTTCATTACTGGCGGACTGACCTAATTAAATGTTGTTACCCAAACTCAGAATGAAAGGAGCCTTCAGACAGATCTAGTCTCTGCTTCATTACTGGCGGATTGACCTAATTAAATGTTGTTACTCAAACACAGAATGGAAGGAGCCTTTAGACCGATGTAGTCTCTGCTTCATTACTGGCGGATTGACCTCTGGGAGAAACTCTTTTTAGAGGTCATTTAGTTTCATGGGTGCCTGGCATTAGCTCTAACCCTGAGTGGATTTTATCTCAGGTAACTTTTTTACGCATAGCGGTACATGATGAAAATGATTTTACGAAGACCAAATTTGAAGAGGATATCAAGTGGCTATTCAAGTTGAACTATACAGAGATAAACAAAAAGATGAAAAACTTGTAATGACATTGAGGTTAAAATTTGGAACGATAAAAACTATTTAATTTAAGAAAAACAAAGAAATTGATACCTGCATCCTCCTCGCTTGATCCGGCACCTAGCTATGTCCTGTAGTTTAGTCCTAGAAGAGAGAATGCAAGCTTACTTAAGAATGGAGTGGGAAGATAAGTAGTTAGTTATCAGCCGCGACTAAATTTGAATAGACATTCGAGAATATGGCTGTCTGAAATGTGTGTGTGTCTCAAAAGTGCTTGATCATGCATAGTTTGTGGGGTGTGTGTCGGAGAGGCCGAAACCACTTGACTACTGCTTGTCCATCTAACAAAGGGGCTCGAAAAAGAAGCCCGACGACTCTAGCAGGGTTGCGTTTGTTTAGCGCTTAAGGACAGCACGGAAGCCTTCTCAAAGATACCTCCTCCCCACACTGGTCCATTAAGGAGACTGTACAATATCACACTGAGCATGCTTTACACCTGTCGTGCTCTATTTCAAAGTTGTAATGGGCATGTCTTGATCGCGTAAAATACGCCATAGTTACTGCGCTCGCTATATGCATGTTGGAAGAGATTAATTTAGTTCTAACTTGAGAAAGACGGTTGCATATAAGGCGCTTGTCAACTCAAAGCTTTACACCCACTGTGAAATTTTCTGTTGCGTCATTTCCTATAAAAGCACTTCGTTGTCGTTAATCTTTTCCAGTCATTTATCTCCCCTGACAAGAACCAAAGGATAGGGGAAATAATTAAACAGTGAACAATGTTTTAGATGTTGTTTTCAATAATTACCTCCCCCTCCCTAGATGCCTTTGATACAGATATGCCCTTATAGTTCCGATGAATGTTATAACCTTAGCATTGAAATGTAGAAACTTCATTACTTTTTATTGTGTGATTTTGTGTGAAATGTGTAGATCATTTATCATTATAATTTGGTATCATAGTAGTGGCAGTACAGTTCAATCCAACAAGATAAGGATTTAATTATAGTACAACTTTTCTTTTGAAGTTTGCTACAATGCTTTAAAAATATTTTACAGAAAATTGTGATTGATGTTGGCGACTAGATCAATTGTAATTGTTTGTGTGTGAGTGTGATATTCTTGATCGAATGTTTTTCTAATTGATTCTTTCACCGTTACGTCACTAGCTGCCTGCTTCAATTTGTTGATTGTTACGTCACTAGCTGCCTGCTTCAAACTGTTGATTGTTACGTCACTATCTGCCTGCTTCAAACTGTTGATTGTTACGTCACTAGCTGCCTGCTTCAATTTGTTGACTGTTACGTCACTAGCTGCCTGCTTCAATTTGTTGATTGTTACGTCACTAGCTGCCTGCTTCAATTTGTTGATTGTTACGTCACTAGCTGCCTGCTTCAAACTGTTGATTGTTACGTCACTAGCTGCCTGCTTCAATTTGTTGATTGTTACGTCACTAGCTGCCTGCTTCAATTTGTTGATTGTTACGTCACTAGCTGCCTGCTTCAATTTGTTGACTGTTACGTCACTAGCTGCCTGCTTCAAACTGTTGATTGTTACGTCACTAGCTGCCTGCTTCAAACTGTTGATTGATACGTCACTAGCTGCCTGCTTCAAACTGTTGATTGTTACGTCACTAGCTGCCTGCTTCAATTTGTTGATTGTTACGTCACTAGCTGCCTGCTTCAATTTGTTGATTGTTACGTCACTAGCTGCCTGCTTCAATTTGTTGACTGTTACGTCACTAGCTGCCTGCTTCAAACTGTTGATTGTTACGTCACTAGCTGCCTGCTTCAAACTGTTGATTGATACGTCACTAGCTGCCTGCTTCAATTTGTTGATTGTTACGTCACTAGCTGCCTGCTTCAAACTGTTGATTGTTACGTCACTAGCTGCCTGCTTCAAACTGTTGATTGTTACGTCACTAGCTGCCTGCTTCAATTTGTTGATTGTTACGTTACTAGCTGCCTGCTTCAAACTGTTGATTAATTATAAAAATAAGAAAGCTGACAAAATTGTGTTTGTGTTTTCTTTGTGTTCCACTTATTTGAACATGAGAGATTTCCATCTATGGGGAATAACGCTATATAGCCAGAGTTCCTTTGGTAGATCTGGTGTATAGAAATAAGAAGTGTAGTTGGAAAGGTATCTATTCATTTTGTATTATATTTATTGTTATAATGTTTCATCACGAGTAAATATCTAAGCTCCTTCATTTAGAGTTGAATTTCATGTTCATAAATCAAGCAACAATTCTCTATCACTAGAGCCGCCTTCACATTGTTTATTGAAATACTTCTCACAAAAACCTATTACAATCTTCTTCTTTTCATTTTTTTACGATTTACTTCAATTAACCTTATATTGCCACCATATTTCTACATATTCTTTTTGTATGCTTTTGTTTATTTTTAAGCTTTAAATAGTGTAAAAAAAAAAGGGATGATTTAGTTATTCATTACACATCTTATTCCTTCTTTTCCTTTTTCTTGTTCTTTGTGTGTGTGTGTGGACTCCACTAGTCTGTGTATGGAACATGTTAAAGAAAACAGTTATTATTGAGCTGGGTTAAACACAAGAAACTGGATTCTTTGGACTACTTTTGCACAGATAGGGAGCACACAGAAAAGGTCACTTGAAGGAAAGCAGGTTGGACAATGATTACCCTACAATAAATAACTTTTTAGTCATAGTTGTAGTCTATCACTGTCAAAGGAACTCAATGAACCCAAGGAGTTTATATTTTGATGACATAAGTTCAGAGAAATACAACTATATAGTTATATGAAATGTATCAACAACAAAAAAACATTGTTTGGATTGTTGTTGTTTTTTTGGCACATCAGCACATTTTAGGCCATATCGTGTCCTTGAACTTTTCAAGGAATCTTTTTTTTATTCACTAAAAACAAACGAACGTTAAAGGCTTTACAAGTTCCATAACTTTCAATTGAGTATCTTTTGAGCAAAAAAAGTTTCTCTATGGGCATTTTAGTAGCTGAATGAAACTTTTTTACATTGGGAAGATTTAAAATTAGGTTTTAAAACAACACGACAAAAGCAGGCATGCCCTCGACTCTTAGATATAGTACGAGACATTGGATAGCGACCATTATTAAGTCAGGGAGTATGCATGGCAAGCGGCTAAGGCTGGAACTCGTAGTTCCAATTGGCAAAAACCACTGGGGTACCTTGATATCAAACCCCAGCTCGAGAAGAGTTATGTTTCCTAAGCGCCTAAAGGCATCACCGAAACCTTGCTCTAGATACCACCTCTCACCCACTGGGCCACAATAGAGATTGGACAATAGCGTACTAAAAGATACGTTCTACAGAGCAATCAAAAAAACACTTCATTCTGAGATATTCTGCGGTTTATAGGACAATACAAGTTTTCCTAATAAATGACTCCATTGTTTTTCCTATGACTAAAGTGTTGGTTATTAGTAGGGATTAAAAAAAGAACCTATCGCAGAACTGACATGAGAAAACTGCGTCCCCCCCCCCCCCTCAACTAATTCTGAACACTAATCGAGTCTTTACTTCTGCTTCCACCTGATCTAGAATTTTTTTTCTTTTGGTAAATTAAAACGATTTGAGAAAAACTTCAGGTTTTTATTTAACGGCGCCACAACTTTTGAGGAAAGTGCCCATGAGTAATGGAAAAATGAGAGACTAAGAAAAAAAGAGAGAAAGAGAGAAGGGTATAAAGAGGTTGATGGGAAGAGAGAGAATGGAAGAGAGAGAGAAGGTATGAAAGAGAATGGAAGAGAGAGAGAAGGTATGAGAGAGAAGGTATGAGAGAGAAGGTATGAGAGAGAAGGTATGAGAGAGAAGGTATGAGAGAGAAGGTATGAGAGAGAAGATTTGAGAGAGAAGGTATGAGAGAGAAGGTATGAGAGAGAAGGTATGAGATAGAAGGTATGAGAGAGAAGGTATGAGAGAGAAGGGATGAGAGAGAAGGGATGAGAGAGAAAAGATGAGAGAGAAGGGATGAGAGAGAAGGGATGAGAGAGAAGTGAGAGAAAAGTTGAGAGAGAAAAGATGAGATAGAAGAGATGAAAGAGACGCACACGCACACACACACACACTTCTATGAGAGAAAAGATGAGAGAGAAGGGGAGAGAGAAAAGATTAGAGAGAAGAAATAAGAGAGTAGAGATGAGAGAGAAGGGATGAGAGAGAAATGATGAGAGAGAAATGATGAGAGAGAAGAGGTAAGAGAGAAATGATGAGAGAGAAGAGGTGAGAGAGAAATGATGAGAGAGAAGAGGTGAGAGAGAAATGATGAGAGAGAAAAGGTGAGAGAGAAATGATGAGAGAGAAATGATGAGAGAGAAGAGGTGAGAGAGAAATGATGAGAGAGAAGAGGTGAGAGAGAAATGATGAGAGAGAAGAGGTGAGAGAGAAATGATGAGAGAGAAAAGGTGAGAGAGAAATGATGAGAAAGAAGAGGTGAGAGAGAAATGATGAGAGAGAAAAGGTGAGAGAGAAGAGATGAGAGAGAAAAGATGAGAGAGAAAAGGTGAGAGAGAAGAGGTGAGAGAGAAATGATGAGAGAGAAGAGGTGAGAGAGAAGAGATGAGAGAGAAAAGGTGAGAGAGAAGAGGTGAGAGAGAAGAGATGAGAGAGAAAAGGTGAGAGAGAAGAGGTGAGAGAGAAGAAATGAGAGAGAAGAGATGAGAGAGAAATGATGAGAGAGAAGAGGTGAGAGAGAAATGATGAGAGAGAAAAAGTGAGAGAGAAGAGGTGAGAGAGAAGAGATGAGAGAGAAAAGGTGAGAGAGAAGAGGTGAGAGAGAAGAGATGAGAGAGAAAAGGTGAGAGAGAAGAGATGAGAGAGAAAAGGTGAGAGAGAAGAGGTGAGAGAGAAGAGATGAGAGAGAAAAGGTGAGAGAGAAGAGGTGAGAGAGAAGAGGTGAGAGAGAAGAGATGAGAGAGAAAAGGTGAGAGAGAAGAGGTGAGAGAGAAGAGGTGAGAGAGAAGAGATGAGAGAGAAGAGGTGAGAGAGAAGAGGTGAGAGAGAAAAGGTGAGAGAGAAAAGGTGAGAGAGAAGAGGTGAGAGAGAAGAGGTGAGAGAGAAGAGGTGAGAGAGAAGGGATAAGAGAGAAATGATGAGAGAAAAGGTGAGAGAGAAAGGGTGAGAGAGAAAAGGTGAGAGAGAAAAGGTGAGAGAGAAAAGGTGAGAGAGAAAAGGTGAGAGAGAAAAGGTGAGAGAGAAAAGGTGAGAGAGAAAAGGTGAGAGAGAAGGGGAAACAGGGAAGGGTCTAGAGAGAGAATTTGTGAGAGAAGGAAGGAGACAGATAAATAGAGAAGAACAGAGATAAAGAGAGATAAGGAGAGATAAAGAGATGAAGAGAGATGAGGAGAGATAAAGAGATAAAGAGATAAGGAGAGATAAAGAGATACGGAGAGATAAAGATAGAATGAGAGATAAAGAGAGATAAAGAGAGAAGGGAAGAGAGAGAAAGGAAGAGAGGAAGTTTTCAAGTGGGTTGACATCATGAAATCATCTATGTAGGTAGATAAGTCTGTATGTGTGTTTGTGGTTTGAAGTGCGAGCCAGACTCCATGTGTGTGTGTGTCTAATGTATATACAGTGTGCCATGTTTAATGAGATGAAGTCTTACCTTCAAGATGGTGACGTCTGGAAGTGAGTGGCCTAGTACTCTCTTTTTTTGTATCACCACAAGATCTAATTGGTTGAGCTCTCTAACATGCACGCACACACACATACACACACACACGTCTATGAACTTAGTGAATGAAAATGTAACCTAGAAACTTCAAGTCATCGCCGCTCTCATCTACAGCCAACATTCCCATCAACCCTTTTTTTTTGTACCCAGCCATCATTTGTTTTTCCTTGTATCAATAGTCTTCCTTTCCATTTTGTTCCTTTTCATTTCTCTCTTTATAAAACGTATGTCAATTAACTCTGTCTGTCTGTCTGTCTGTCTGACTAGTGCAAACTTTGAACACGTTTTTCTCCACACCTATGTTGGGATCAAATTGAAACTTTACACAATAATATAGTGTACCTAACAAAACATGAATTCATTGAAACTTTACACAATTATATAGTGTACCTAACAAAACATGAATTCATTGAAACACTAGTCCATTAACTATTGGTAAATACTTAACTTGTTTGATATTGAAATGGGAAACAACTCTACATTGCTGAGAGATAGAGCTGTACATTTGGAGTTTGTTTTTTCCCTTTTTTATCTTTTTATATTTCCTTTCTTTTCAATTTAATTATTTTCTTTTTCAAACAGAACTCTTTATCTTTTGAAACACTTACACCCCCGCCACCCTAAGCACTGCTCAATGTTTCCATCCACGAATCAGTTCTTTCTGATGAAACACATTGTTTCGTTCTCTACAAAAAGTCACTTTAGTGAATTAGAATTGTATCCCTTTACAAGAAAGATAACATTTTGCTGATATGTTTTCTTGTAAAGCTACTTCCAACATTATAAATCACTCTATGCCTGCAGTAAGTAGTGTAGTCTTCTTATAGGAATAACAAATAACAAGTAATACATTGAAAACTATCTTTAAAACATTAATACCAAAGATATATCTTGCAGTAATAAACGTCAGTAATTCCATGATGTCACTTTAATCCCCCCACCAGTGCCCACCACATACACACTATTTCTCTACCCACTTACTTAAATCAACCTCCTTTCTAAAAACAAAAGCAATTTCTCATTCGTCAACTGAATCAGCGCAAAACTTCCCAACGGTGTAAAGACACATAACCCACATAGATACTCACAATATTTCACACATACACACATACACATACATGTTTTACGCACAGACACTAACGCAATGTTTGTCATAGACACACATTCGTAATTTGAACAAACACACTAGTATTTTTAATACTAACAGACATAGTATAACTCTTAGATTTATCCCACATAGACACACGCATTTATCTCACATAGAAGAATGCAGTTATCCCACATAGACAAATGCAGTTATCCCACATAGATAAATGCAGTTATCCCACATAGACACACGCAGTTATCCCACATAGACAAATGCAGTTATCCCACATAGATAAATGCAGTTATCCCACATAGACAAATGCAATTATCCCACACAGACAAATGCAGTTATCCCACATAGACACACGCAGTTATCCCACATATACAAATGCAGTTATCCCACATAGATAAATGCAGTTATCCCACATAGACACACGCAGTTATCCCACAGACAAATGCAGTTATCCCACATAGACAAATGCAGTTATCCCACATAGATAAATGCAGTTATCCCACATAGACAAATGCAATTATCCCACATAGACAAATGCAGTTATCCCACATAGACACACGCAGTTATCCCACATATACAAATGCAGTTATCCCAGATAGACAAATGCAGTTATCCCACATAGACACACGCAGTTATCCCACTTAGAAAGACGCAGTGATTATTGTCGATTCTATGTTTAATGCAGTGTTAACGCTTTATTTAATGCTTTGAAAGTTTCGTTGGAAGAATTTGGGCACTCTAAAAACAACAACTATGTCAAAGAGGTTTGAAACAAAAAAGGAAACATACCCTCACTAAAGCTGAAATCTGATTGATGCACACACACTACTGCTCGTGGTACATTTCCTACCTCTCAAACATTCGGATACACAATGGATTTATTGTATTTATCTGAAGTTATGTCAGTTGTTTTGTTTTCAATTATTTTATTCATTAACAAATACAAATGTTTTTTTAAATCTCATTTCCAAATTTCATTCCCCAAGACGATCAATGACCAAACAACTGAAACTCACAAATGTTTCTCTTGGTGACACTTGATCTGATGGATGGAGTTTTATGGCATTGAAATGTTCAGCCCGAACTAGTAGGAAAAAAATGAATATTAATTATCATAAAAAGTATTAACGTCGACATAATGTGTTATAGTGACAAATGTGAACCTACGTTCAAATACTTACATTACAATCAAATTAAGTTTCGAACAAGACTCCGAACGACAGTCCCGCGACCATATCGCAAGACCAGGCCGAAAGTTACAACTTGTCTTTTTTAAACAAGAATGATGTCTGTCGTGGTCTCTGTTCCTTTGAGACACCCAACTGCACAGCTTTACACAACAATAAACATTGGCGACAGACATTCACGACTTCTTGTCCAAGTGTCAGCCCGAGTTTAAAACGAGCCATAACTTGAATCACTTTTCTGGTTCTCTTAGGGACGCAATGGCTATTAGTGTGTCTTTCATTCCTCTGTCCGGACAACTGACGACCGTTCGAAGAGGACGGCTGGGAGTCGGGTTATTGTCCCTGGTGACCACTTCACGGTCTCACTATCCCTGGGCCAGATATTGGAAGGCCAGCTTGACCAGTGACAGACAGGTGATTTGTGAGTAATCTTCCACTTGCTTGCTAGTGTGACCGATGGGCTGAGCAAGTTTTTGGGTGGAAGATAAAAAAGGGAGCTGATAAAACGAAACATTGAAAAGACAAACTAGAAAAAGATTTCCACAGCAACAAGTCATCAAAACAATGTACTCAGAGATTCTGTTCACTAGGATGTCTCCATGCACTACCTCCTATTATTTCTTGCTTAGTAGCATTACCATTTCTTGTCCTTTTTCTCTTCTAATGTAGGAAGCTGATAGTATTCTAGGATTGCTCTTTTTTCCCCCCTTAAAACACAATCGACCATTTAAAATTAGAAAAGAAATCGCCCAGTATAAATATCGACATTCACATTACCAGCACGACTCTTTAACCGACTAAGGTAAACAATAATACAGATAAAGTTATTGATCAAGATTTAGAAATGACATTTCAATGAATGGAATATAAAAAGGCAGACTAAAATATCTTTTTTTTTCAACATACCAAAACATAACAAACACAACTTTTTTTTTATTAACTCACTAATTAATGAAATAATCTATCTGAAATACTATTTATGTGCGAAAAGTTATTCATATATCTATATTGTATATATTATACGGTGAAAACCTGAAGTAAGGCCGAGGAGTGTGACGGGTCAATGTGAAGTATTAATAGTTCGAGAAATGGCCGGCCGGATCGCAAAGTGGTCGATTTGGGGCTGTGACAGTTTCTCACCTAAAAAAATTCTATTGGGTGGTTGAGAGTATCTAAAATAAGAATTTAAAAAAAATCAAAATGTCAGGTTACGCTAAAGTCGCCATGATATGAGCAAAGAATCACAGGCTTGATTTGTCCAATGAAGTCTGGAAATCTCAAATAGAGATTTTAGAAAATATCTGAGACCACCCAAGTCTAGTTAAAAAATGATAGGCCAAAATAAAGATCACATGACAGCAAAGAAAAGTTCTGCAATAGTTTGCGCATTATTTCTATTGTCTTCTTGTGTCTAAAGATTTCAGTTTATTATATGTAGCCGATTGGATCTGCTAATATTTGTAATGTTGTATGCATTACAATTTCCCCCAACCCCCCCCCCTTGAAAAAAAATCCTGGCTACGCCCATGCATTCAATACTAACTTAGATCATGTCTAAAGACTTTCTCAACAGCAATAGACTGTTTCGAACAAAAAAAACACGAAACCCCCCCCCCCCCCCCCGTAAAAAACGAAAACTTAATGCTATTAAATACAACAACTACACAATCAGAAGTCAATAGAAATATAAAGTCTACTGCGTAACAGCGGTTAGTGTGTATCAGTAAGTGTGTATCAGTGTGTATTAGTATGTATCAGTGAGTGTGTATCAGTGTGTGTTAGTGTGTATCGTGAGTGTGTATCAGTGTGTATTAGTATGTATCAGTGAGTGTGTATCAGTGTGTATTAGTATGTATCAGTGAGTGTGTATCAGTGTTTGTTAGTGTGTATCAGTGAGTGTGTATCAGTGTGTATCAACCTTGAGTATCATCATAAGAAGCTGAAGTAAATCCATGAAAGGTTAAAAGTTTGTGGCTTAGACGTTACGGCGTACTTACCCTCTAGTAACCAGGTGAATTACTAGCAGGTGCTTAGGTCGTGGTCTCGCCCCATCCTCCGTATGCTGTATAACTGCATCACTGTTTTCTTACAGACAAGACTTCTTGGAGCACTTATAATTGAAGGAGCTATTTTTAGTAAGGGAATCAAGGGCGCGATATTTATTGTTATTTATTAACAAAACTTTGTTTTTAGATTGTTATATTTATCATATCATTATATCTTTTATTTCGTATATATAGCTTTTTCTTATATCTCTATGTTATATCTCTATATTATATATCTTTATTATTGAAGATTTTCACGTAAATCTAAAAAATGTCAGGAATGCTAATGTTGCCAAAAGCCAAAATTCCAAGTGAAACATTTTGGTGAATGCTCTAGCCTATAACTCAACATACACAATTGTATTAAACCATAAAATACAAAATTATATATAAATCTAAAATACACAAATAGATCAAGTTGTTTTTAAAATGGCGCTTTATTAAAGAACATTTGCAGTGCTGGGAGACATAACTGTTTAGCGCCACTGTCATAGAGTGAAAAGTCTTATGCTTCTTACTAAACTTCTCAACGATGTCGCCCACACAGCAGTTCCTCGCAGCTGACGTGTCCAAAGAAACGCACATATCTGATACAGTTTGAAATCAGTAGTGTTGCAGGCTCTGCCAGGCTGTAGCAATGTGTGCCCCAAGCTGCCTAGGGGTCACTAGCTCCTGATTTTTCCACAAGGTTGTCTGCAAAAGAATTTCACGTGTTAGGCAGCGAAGGTTTGGATTAAGAGTTTACCTTGTCCTAGGTGGGTATCCAAACAAGGCTAACGAGACCCTCCTGCCCGAAGCTTACTGGTTTAGGCGCAAGTCGCTCGTTAGATACAGTGCAATCAAAGGGCAAAATCAACTGGTTATATCGCTAACATAACGTAAATGTCTTGAGAATAGGCAACTTGACTATCACAACAATGAAGTTGCAAACACAGTACTGTGATTACTGAGCGAATTGCAGATACAATACAATATCACTAAAACAATACCAGTCTGTGCAACATAGATCTAAATAAGTGCAAGACCAAACACTGGGCTACTGAAAATAAAATCCCCACCCTGTTGGTAAAGCCATTTATACATTTGACTGCAATAGTGCTTTTGTTTCTTTGACCGAGGAATCTATCACTAGGACTTCCGTATCTACTAGAGACATTGCACTCCTCCTTAATCTTTGTATTCAGAAGACAAGTTTTATCATAGGACTCGAAACTTGTGCTAGTAATTGTAAATATCAAGAACTTACTAAACATTTGGGTGAATACAAACTTAAAGGAAAATTGCCTGTGTTAATATAAGAAACTAAGAGGTAACTAACTATTGATCATCTCATATCTCCCTACACCATGTACTTTGAAAGCAGGATAGGCGCTTGTGTATCTTAGTCGTGAACAACAAAACTGCAGTAACAGCGCGAACCTTGCTGGATTCTTTGGTACAAACATGGGAATTAAGTCATGTGTCTTATCAGCTATTAACCCTAACCATCTGACAATGAAGTCATGTGTCTTATCAGCTATTAACCCTAACCATCTGACAATGAAGTCATGTGTCTATCAGCTATTAACCCTAACCATCTGACAATGAAGTCATGTGTCTATCAGCTATTAACCCTAACCATCTGACAATGAAGTCATGTGTCTATCAGCTATTAACCCTAACCATCTGACAATGAAGTCATGTGTCTATCAGCTATTAACCCTAACCATCTGACAATGAAGTCATGTGTCTATCAGCTATTAACCCTAACCATCTGACAATGAAGTCATGTGTCTATCAGCTATTAACCCTAACCATCTGACAATGAAGTCATGTGTCTATCAGCTATTAACCCTAACCATCTGACAATGAAGTCATGTGTCTATCAGCTATTAACCCTAACCATCTGACAATGAAGTCATGTGTCTATCAGCTATTAACCCTAACCATCTGACAATGAAGTCATGTGTCTATCAGCTATTAACCCTAACCATCTGACAATGAAGTCATGTGTTTATCAGCTATTAACCCTAACCATCTGACAATGAAGTCATGAGGTTAAAAAGGGGATAAAACGTGTGACTAGAATCTACATTCTATACTAGTCACGCTTCATTGGTGCAATAGTTTGAAAACTTAGGGTAGCTGATGAACATTTAACTGACCCTCCATGACGTCATACATTGAACTGACCCTCCATGACGTCATACATTGAACTGACCCTCCATGACGTCATACATTGAACTGACACTCCATGAAGTCATACATTGAACTGACCCTCCATCAAGTCATACATTAAACTGACCCTCCATGAAGTCATACATTGAACTGACCCTCCATGAAGTCATACATTGAACTGACCCTTTATGAAGTCATACATTGAACTGACCCTCCATGAAGTCATACATTGAACTGACCCTCCATGAAGTCATACATTGAACTGACCCTCCATGAAGTCATACATTGAACTGACCCTCTATGAAGTCATACATTGAACTGACCCTCCATGAAGTCATACATTGAACTGACCCTCCATAAAGTCATACATTGAAACTGACCCTCCAGGAAGTCATACATTTAACTGACCCTCTATGAAGTCATACATTAAACTGACCCTTCAGATTCCTGGCACTTCTTGAAGATGTCAAAGCTATTTCAAAATGGCAGCTGAGAGCTCTTTTCATCGTTTGATATTACAGTCTCTATGTTGATTACTTTACATTTCTGTTGAGCTTACAAATCAGCCAATAATGTAGGAGCTTGGAACTTAAGTAGAGCCAATTTGTTTGAGCAATAACTCTGTGAACTCAAGTGAAGAGACTTCAATTATTTAGAGGTTCGACGTATTAACGAGTCTCTCTCTTTCTCTCTCTCTCTCTCACACACACACACACTTACTCTCTCTCTCTCTCTCTCTCTCTCTCTCTCTCGTTGCTTACATACAAACATATCCACACAGATCAGTTGAAAACTATCAAGAACTTTGCAGCCAGCCTGGACATTTTTGATCATGAGTCAGCTGTCAATCAGTCCTATGTCATTTAGTTCAATGTTATTAGTAAATTGTAATTCAGTAAATTCTAATTCAATCAAATGTAACTCAGTAAAAAGTTAATAAGTCAAATGTTATTATTCAAATGTGATTTATTTATTCCTACTTTGTGCCCATGGAACATTTTATAGTGTGATGAGTGACGATATTTATTTTTGGATTTGTATTGAAAGGTATATTATACATCACTATGAGAAACATTTAACCAAAACTATTAGTGGCCTACTGTGTCTTTTACAAAGTATAAAATATATTTTTTTAAATAATATACTTTAACAAGCAAAATACAAAACCTACTTTAAAAAAAAAGAAGCTTATATTAAGTACTAGACATATGTTATCCGAGACCTGCGGGTCTTTATTTGCGCATTACTGTCGATATAGTCACAATTAAACGAAATAATAATGTAATAAGTAAAGCGAATGTGTCAATGTAAAAATAATGTGAATGAAGCTATCAAATAAAAATAGCTAATAGGGTTAAATCCATTTGTTCAAATTAAAACATTTGCTTGTAGGCCTACATATATTTGATTAAAATTCGAGATGAATAGACTTAATTTTGTATGTTCATGTGTTAAAGTATAAAGTAGATCTTGAGGTAGACATAGATCTAAATCTACACTAATCTAGAGTTAAAAATTGGCTTTTATAAGAGTTCATTCTGTGTTGCGCATGCGTGACCTTTTTTCATGAATGAATATAGGCCTATCTCAACACGGCTACGCAACTTTAGCGATCAGCGAACGAATGTATTAAAAATGCTTTAGAAAAACAAATTTGAATGTTAAATTGATTAAAATAGCAAATGAAAGGACAATAAATAGTATGTTTATGTGTTAAAGCACAAAACTATCTTTGCGAAAAGAAGTTTTATGGTCTACGGTTAACGAGGGTGTCATGTATCCAGCACAACGACCAACCGCCTTTACTTTTCCCCAACTAATGTCAGGTACCCATTAGAGCTGAGTGGACTCAGAGGCGCCCAAAGATTCCAACGTTGAAAATCCCAGTCTTCACCAGGTATCGAACCCGGGACAACCTGTTCGGAAGCCAAACGCTTTACCGCTCAACGGCCGCGCCTCCCCTGGCCTAACTGATGTCTTATAATTGATCTAATTGTTTTGAAAATGCTCAATCTCTTTTTTTGTTCTAACAAAAGGATATCTTTATTTATGACTTCAACATATCCGTTATACAGAAGTGACCTATGACCTTTTTTGACATGATCTATACAAATCTTGTGACAGTCTAGTTTGTAACACATGAAAAAGTCTGAAAAGTAGTGTCTTTTTTTTCTGTCCTAGAACACTGGAATGACTTGACAAGATCCAATGTCAAATTATGACTACACTGTCATCACTCTTACATAATGCTGCACATTCTGACTAATCACAGTCAAACTTTCTGTTAGGATTATCTAAAATCTAAGTAAAAATGATCAAACAATGACTTCTGATACATACAAATAGAACAAACAGCAGATCTTCTGTCAGGCTATGACTAACACTAAACTGAACTTGCTGAAGACAAGTCTGTCACTGTCACACACAAGGTCAGTTGGTTGAGATAGTACTCGCAGTTATCAATCATGACACACTTTCTCTCCCGTTCAGCAAGTTCAGAAATAGCCCAATATATTGAAGGTTAAATAAAAAAATTATTATTCATCTGTAGATAGCCAAATTAATTTGAACAATAACTATTATTGAGCACTATATATTGATGAGATACAAGTTAAAGAAATTTATTAAAGAAAATTTGTTATTTTGCACTGGCTGAAACTGATGACCAAGTTTTTTTTTTTTTTTACAAAGCTGTTGGATAATCAAAATGTACCAGTCTTTCACACAACCTCCCTAACAGCATATTAATAATTTCCAGAGAAGCATCTAGGCTTCAAAATCAAAGCCAAGACCAACCTTGTGACCACCTTGGTTAATGTTCTTTCCATCTTTTAAAGCAGACATAGTCATTTTAACTCTTATGCGACCATTAGCCAAGTCATCTCTCAGAGTCTGTGTGTAACCAATACCTACATGGCTTTGATTATTTACTTTCAAACTAGACCTTGTTCTGTAGAAGGCACACGCAATAGTTATAAAATATGGCACCACCATCATTTAGTGACTTTGGGAAATCTGCAAGAGATGTCTTCAGCAAAGGATTTAATTGGGGATTTTACAAGCTTGATGCTAAGACAAAGACAAAAATAATGTTGAATTTAAAGCTGGTATTAGCTCAAACAGAGACAGTGGAAAAGTGAGTGGAAGTCTTGAAACTAAATACAAGTGGAGTGAATATGGCTTAGCTTTCACTGAAAAATGGAACACAGATAATGTGCTCAATATAGAAATTAAACTTGAAGATCAGCTTGCTGAAGGACTGGAGCTAGCCTTTGATACCTCATTCGCACCTTCAACAGGAAAAAAAGAGTGGTAAGATCAAGTCAGCATACAGTATGGATTATGTTCATTTGAATTGTGATGTTGATTTTGATTTTGCTGGTCCGACTATGCATGGAGCTGCTGTCTTGGGGTACGAGGGCTGGCTGGTCGGTTAACAATTATGATTTGATTCATCCAAGTCCAAATTGACACACAGCAATTTTGGCTTTGGTAACACTGGTGATGACTTTTCATTTACAACATTTGTAAATATAAATCTTATGGAAGGAAATGAGGGCCAGGAATTTGTTGGATCCATCCACCAGAAAGTCACTGATAGCCTGAGGCGGCAGTCAACCTATCCTGGACTGCTGGTACTGGTAATACATCCTTAGCTGTTGGAGGAAAATACAAGTTGGATAATGATAAAAAAAAAATTCAGCAATACAAAAATTTTCAGGAAAATGAAGTTTACAAGATTGGTATTCTTTTTAAATTAGGTCTAATTTATAATGCATACTAATTAGCTTTTTCTCTTTAAAAAAACTGCTTGCATAACTGATTTTAAAAACTAGATTTTTCGCTTTCAGAAAAAAAAGGAGTCAGAACTTTGAATGGTCTAAAATATTGTGATGTCGAATTTTGAATATCTTTTCTAGTTTACGAGATCTAAACGGGACGGACGGACAAACGGACAGACATTTCACACAAAGCTAATAGCGTCTTTTCCCGTTTCGGGGGCCGCTAAAAATGATGTTATCGTTTGTGTTTGCAGTTTGTAATGTCAACTAGTGCCCTCATAGACACTTGTTGCATCAACTATTGTTACCATAGACTACTGGTCTCATAGACTACTGGTCTCGTCGACTACTGGTCTCATCGACTACTGGTCTCATAGACTACTGGTCTCATCGACTACTGGTCTCGTCGACTACTGGTCTCATCGACTACTGGTCTCATCGACTACTGGTCTCATCGACTACTGGTCTCATCGACTACTGGTCTCATCGACTACTGGTCTCGTCGACTACTGGTCTCGTCGACTACTGGTCTCATCGACTACTGGTCTCGTCGACTACTATGAACTAACATGAAATGTGTTTAATGAGACGATTATTTGTTCCTAAAAACAATAAACACTAGGCGGTGGACAGAACGGAAGAAGCAATATAGACTGGCCGATTAAAGAGTTTTTTGAAACGAAAATTTGTGACTTGCAATTTTGTGTACTTTATTATACAGCATTTATGAGCAGTATAAAACTTAAGTATTCATGTCTATTTCAGCCATACACCTAATTATATTGTAAATAAAGAGGCAGTGTAGTTTTGTTTAATCTCTAAGAATGAAGATCATGCAGTTTTTCATTATTCGGAAATCCGAATACAATAGATATGCATGTTTTCAAGTTACATGAAGTTACTTCCTTCGGCCAGTCTATATTTAGTGATGTCTATGAGCAAGACACATTGAAAGTCAATTCGATAGAAGGAAAAATGAAAGTTAAAAAAACAACATCACGTGAGTTCGTATTTCCACTTCAAGATTTGTTTGAACTCGCTGACTCCTGAGCTAGTCAATAAGCAGTAGGAAAATTAGCATTATCCCATGTGCATGTGTGTGTTTCATCATGTCTAAGTGTATTAGCCAGCGTGTATATGTCTTACAAATGTGAACAATGAAGTCCTTGCTTTTATTTCCTTCGCTTGCAATGCATTTCATTTCCCATCAACGGAGTTGTCACTTTGTTCTCTAGAATATCATCATTAACATCGCCCCTCCAGGGGAGCGCCCTTGCCTTCAATGACATAACACTCAACTTTTGAAAACCAAACCTCTATCCTCCATTATTTGTAGCAACCAAAACAAAATGTCTTCCATGACTAATGTTAAAGGTTCACCATAATGGAAGGATCATCATGAGAGCCAACTTGTTTTATTTGTCAGGAAGGAACGTGATCTTGTTTTCTTTCCTTTCATTGTTGTCAGTCCATGTTTTTTTTTGTTTTGTTAAAGATAACTCTTAGAATTGCCAGTTTGACCTTAACAAAGAGTCGCCTTCTCTATGATACACTGACCAGATGAATAAAAGAGTTCTATTGTTAGCAACCATGTTGATTTCCGTTAATTCGAATTAAACCAATCAAACGTGAGCATTGGCTGGCTTGATAGCTTGTTCTACTTTACAATGAAAACATTAACAAAGACAAACATAAAAACTTAATTAAAGCGTCCATAGAACTGGGAATTTGAATCGTAGGTAGGGACACACATGGTAATCAACGGTTTGGTTAGTGCAAGGCCGGCCTTCAATAATCAGATGCCCTAGGTGAAACGAGACTTGGGGCCCTAAAAGACATTTAAAAAATGAAAAGAAGCAGCGAAAAATGAAAAGTACACAATGTATTGAAACCCTGCATCTTATATTATAAAGTAGAATGTGAGGTGTATGTATGTAATGTATGTATGTACGTATGTATGTATGTATGTATGTATGTATTTATGTATGTATGTATGTATGTTTGTATGTATGTATGTAATGTATGTATGTATGTATGTATGTATGTATGTATGTAATGTATGTACGTATGTATGTATGTATGTATGTATGTATGTATGTATGTATGTATGTATGTATGTATGTATGTATTTATGTATTTATGTATGTATGTATGTATGTATGTATGTTTGTATGAAGGTATGTATGTATGTATGTATGTATTTATGTATGTATGTATGTATATATGTATGTATGTATGTTACGAATAGAAATAAAAACCGCTTGACAAATCTTAATAAAACTTGGCAGGAATGTTCCTTGGGTACTAACTTAGACCGTAGTGTATGTATTGTAGCCCTAAAACAAACTTAAAACCCTAAAAAAAAAAGTTGTCCGACTCTATTAAAGCTATAGTATTTATGGATCTAGGCCATGTTTACAATGTTGACATGAGAAAAGATCGAAAGGATTTAGATCTAGATCTAATTTTAAGAAATACACTTTGCGCAGATAGTTTTTTTACTTTGACACATGAAAGTACAAAAGAAGATCCAATGATTTCATAATATAATAAAATTAACCTTCAATTTTGTGTTTCAAAACCATTTTTTTTACATAAATTAGTTCCTTATATCTGTGACTTCAGAATACCTGAACATACTAATTATAGTCCATTCATTTCATATTTTGATCAAATTAACATTAAAATTTGGTTTTCTAAAGCATTTTTAATATACTACATTCGTTTACGAAAGCTGCGAAGCCTAGTTAAGATAGGCCTATATTCATTCACGAATCACGTACTAAAAATTATTTTGTTTAATTGTTTACTTTATAATGATAATCCCATTCATTTAACAAATCTATCGCTCTTTTCGTTTTTAATAGATAAGAATGTATCGACTTCGGGTAAACCCATTTTCGCAAAACTAATGTTATTTTCGTTGCGAAAGAGAAATAAATTTGAAAGGATCATTAGCTACGTTTAACATACATCTAAATCCAATCCACAAGATTAGTAAACACAAACTTAGACCCGCAGGCCGCGGGAAAGGTCAGGCTAGTGTGTCTATAAAAAGTACACAATGTATTGAAAACCTGCTTGTATCTATAAAAAGTACACAGTGTATTGAAAACCTGCTTGTATCTATAAAAAGTACACAGTGTATTGAAAACCTGCATGTGTCTTTATCTATGTTTTGTTAGTCCTATGCGAGGCCCTAGGCGGCTGCATAGTTTGCCTAAGCCGAAGGCAGGTCCTGGTTGGTGTTAGATTCTGCTAAATATGTTGGTCACAAATGGATCTGCGTGGCCGTGTGAATACTTCACTCTAGTACTTGGGGACAATGTCTTGTTTCTATTTCCCGTGTTGACACAATTCCCCCCGAGAAAGTCTGCTGCACTAGTTGCTCAATGAGCAAACGACCAAGAAACAAAATGGGCTCTGGTCAAAGAATCTCTTCCAAATACAAGTAACGGAGCCTAATGAGATCACCGTGACATCACTTGACAAATAAAAATTTGTACAAACATTTTATTGCAAATTTATGGAAGATGAAGTAATTGACGATACTTTGTTGTCGCTAATTATTTAAAAAAGCCGTATTTTGGTTTTCCTTTTTTACATCCATTCTACAGGCACGTCATGAGAGACAGGAATGAAACAAATTGGCTTCAGAATAAAAATTTTTATCCACGAGACTAGGCCTTTAAAAGTCTTGCTTGGTGGCCATAACATTTTTTATCTCTGAGACTAGCCCTTTAAAAGTCTTGTTTGGTGGCCATAACATTTTTTATCCACGAGACTAGGCCTTTAAAAGTCTTGTTTGGTGGCCATAACATTTTTTATCTCTGAGACTAGCCCTTTAAAAGTCTTGTTTGGTGGCCATAACATTTTTTATCTCTGAGACTAGCCCTTTAAAAGTCTTGCTTGGTGGCCATAACATTTTTTATCTCTGAGACTAGCCCTTTAAAAGTCTTGCTTGGTGGCCATAACATTTTTTTTATCTCTGAGACTAGCCCTTTAAAAGTCTTGCTTGGTGGCCATAACATTTTTTTTATCTCTGAGACTAGCCCTTTAAAAGTCTTGCTTGGTGGCCATAACATTTTGTTAAATTTTCCATACTTAAACTTCTTTTACTTGAAATTAAAAAAACTCACAAAAACTAAAAGATAAAACATCAACAGCATCACATATACAGATAGAACATCAACAGCAGCATATATACATATAAAACATCAGCAGCAGCACATATACAGATAAAACATAAGCAGCAGCACATATACAGATTAAACATCAACAGCAGCACATATACAGATAAAACATCAACAGCAGCACATATACAGATAAAACATCAGCAGCAGCACATTTACAGATAAAACATCTACAGCAGCACATATACAGATAGATCATCAACAGCAGCACATATACAGATAAAACATCAGCAGCAGCACATATACAGATAAAACATCAACAGCAGTACATATACAGATAAACATCAACAGCAGCACATATACAGATAAAACATCAACAGCAGCACATATACATATAAAACATCAATAGCAGCACATATACAGATAAAACATCAATAGCAGCACATATACAGATAAACATCAACAGCAGCACATATACAGATAAAACATACACGGAGGATTTTTTTCTTCTTTGAGAGGTTATAGATGAAGCACGATGAACAACTGACATAGCAGCATCTTTTTTTCCACTTAAGAGCTCATTCTTAAGATTTGATTAAACATAAATGGTTAGCCATGTATCATGGTTTAATCTTTTGACCTAGCCTTGCGTGGTACAAACGATTATCAGAACAATAAACTTAGCATCAATTTATTTGCAGGGGCAAACAGATAAAGACTCATAAGTACAAAAGCAATAAAGATGGAAATATAATTTACAACAAAAACAAAAACACAACCTACTAGAATACTCAGAAAGACACATGCACATTTCTTATTCCTTATGCTAGGACAAATTCGACAACTGGTTCTTGTTCCGTCATAACATTAGAGCATTGAAAAGGTTGCCAGAATCGGCCAGGAAAACTAATGAGATAAAAAATGACTGATAGCAGACTTTTTATTTCTAATTAACATGCACGACTAGATTAAAACATGAAACAAGGCATACTTTTCTTTTTTTTTAATGAAAAGTCTGTAATCTCAAAGATAAGATATCATGAAAATAAGATATCTTGAAAGATAAGAACTGTTAATAGTTCAAAGCGTAATAGTATCTGATCTTGATCTTGCATCGAGGTTAACTCCTAAAATCTCAGAACCATAACTCCACATGGTAAAAATCAAAGTAAGCACCTCTCTATTAGTTCAATCGCCTTACTAGGCTGAATGGCTTTATCTGCAAGAGTTCCAGGTTGGAGATATCACGCATTCACCACTTCACCTCTCAGTAGAAGCAGTGTCGGGGGGGGGGGAATGGTATCAACATTAGTATGGATAGGACGATGGGGAATCACAGTGGGCAGGATTCGAACCCTAGAGACCACAGTCCCGGTTTCATGAGCAGGCTAGGAATAACATATATATATATATATATATATATATATATATATATATATATATATATGAAACACAAAGATAAACGTAGATTAAGTGTAGAGGAAAACACACAATGAAATAAAAGACAGAGACATTAGAAAAATGTGAAACAAAATGAGTGGATAGCACTGTCCTTGACTTTGTGTTTCATACATTCATAATCTCAGGGCTTCCTACAAAGAATCCTATGCACCAAACATTATAGTGACCGATAAAGTTGCTGCTATGAAAGTCCACGGACAGAGCTACAGAGACTAACAGTATGTAGGCTACTATGCCAGACATTTCTCTGACTTGACTCTTGGAGGGATTCATTCGACACTTTTTTTTTTGACTCCAACTTTCCCTTCTGGATAATTAGACGTTCACTTGTGCCACGTGTCTCTGCCAGGGAGTTGACCTTTACTGTCCAGTTGGCCCTCAGGCTAACGACAACATATTTGCTTGTTAATCTGGTGGCCAAGTGTGGAGATTCGGGGACTGGTCACTCTTGTCATATTACCTTGGAGTTTTGCCATTAAATGTGTGTGTGTGTGTGAATATTGAGAGTCTTTAAGTACAATAAAGGGGGAGATAAGCTTGAGCACGTTAATGATTGCCTCGACCTACGTGTGTATGAATATATGTGTGTTTGATTGCCTCGACCTACGTGTGTATGAATATATGTGTGTTTGATTGCCTCGACCTACGTGTGTATGAATATATGTGTGTTTGATTGCCTCGACCTTCGTGTGTATGAATATATGTGTGTTTGATTGCCTCGACCTACGTGTGTATGAATATATGTGTGTTTGATTGCCTCGACCTACGTGTGTATGAATATATGTGTGTTTGATTGCCTCGACCTACGTGTGTATGAATATATGTGTGTTTGATTGCCTCGACCTACGTGTGTATGAATATATGTGTGTTTGATTGCCTCGACCTACGTGTGTATGAATATATGTGTGTTTGATTGCCTCGACCTATGTGTATGAAAATATGTGTGTTTGATTGCCTCGACCTACGTGTGTATGAATATATGTGTGTTTGTTTGCCTCGACCTACGTGTGTATGAATATATGTGTGTTTGATTGCCTCGACCTACGTGTGTATGAATATATGTGTGTTTGATTGCCTCGACCTACGTGTGTATGAATATATGTGTGTTTGATTGCCTCGACCTACGTGTGTATGAATATATGTGTGTTTGATTGCCTCGACCTACGTGTGTATGAATATATGTTTGATTGCCTCGACCTACGCGTGAATGAATATATGTGTTTTGATTGCCTCGACCTACATGTTTATGAATATATGTGTGTTTGATTGCCTAGATCTATTTGTGTATGTCTCGGTATATACTTTATGTGTATGTTACATTTTTTTTCTTTGTGTAATTATTGTTTAACCAAATTGTTGGAGAGTTTCTCTTGTATACTAAACCCTATATCAAGGACACCAAATGTAGCCTCCATGTTGCCTACAAGTGAAACTCAACTTGAGCTGAACTATGAAGTGTAATGTTGTTATCTAGTGACCTGCCTAGAACTTATAAATGCACAATTATATCGACGTGTTGACCATAGTTTTTATTAAGTTTTATATTGTGTCACTGTCAGAATAAGTCTGATGTTGCGTCACTGTCAGAATAAGTGTTATGTTGCGTCACTGTCAGAATTAGTCTAATGTTGTGTCACTGTCAGAATAAGTCTAATGTTGTGTCACTGTCAGAATAAGTCTGATGTTGTGTCACTGTGAGAATAATTCTAATGTTGCGTCACTGTCAGAATAATTCTAATGTTGCGTCACTGTCAGAATAAGTCTGATGTTGCGTTAGTGTCAGAATAAGTCTAATGGTTCGTCACTGTCAGAATTAGTCTAATGTTGCTTCACTGTCAGAATAAGTCTGATGTTGCGTCACTGTCAGAATAAGTCTGATGTTGCGTCACTGTCACAATAAGTCTGATGTTGTGTCACTGTCAGAATAAGTCTGATGTTGTGTCACTGTCAGAATAAGTCTGATGTTGTGTCACTGTCAGAATAAGTCTGATGTTGTGTCACTGTCAGAATAAGTCTGATGTTGTGTCACTGTCAGAATTAGACTGATTTAGCGTCACTGTCAGAATAAGTCTAATGTTGCGTCACTGTCAGAATAAGTCTAATGTTGCGTCACTGTCAGAATAAGTCAGATGTTGTGTCACTGTCAGAATAAGTCTGATGTTACCTTCATACAAAAGATAGAGCTTAGAAAATGAAATTGAATAGACGCTAAAACAAGCACAGAATAGTAGAGTATATAGTATATAATTCCATTTATCTTAGGTATTTGTGAAATGTAGTTCTTTGTATTTGTAAAAATGTAGCTATATGTGAAAAGGAATTCTTTGTATTTGTAAAATGTAGTTATTTGTGAAATGTAGTTCTTTCTTTTTGTAAAATGTAGTTACTTGTGAAATGTTGTTCTTTGTATTTGTAAAATGTAGTTATTTGTGAAATGTAGTTCTTTGTATTTGTAAAATGTAGTTACTTGTAAAATGTAGTTCTTTGTATTTGTAAAATGTAGTTATTTGTGAAATGTAGTTCTTTGTATTTGTAAAATGTAGTTATCTGTGAAATGTAGACTTTACCAAAATGTGTTTTTCTTTACAATTCTCGGATGTTCATTAAAGTGTGAAGACTATTGCATCCTATGCCAAACGTCTCGCAGGTGGAAGGCGGTGGGCAGGACTCGAACCCCGGATCATCAAGACGACAGTTCAGGGCGTATACCACAGTAGCAAATTTTGAGACAACTAACTCATATAAGTCATTTGGATACCATAGTTTATCATTCTCATTTATGTGTATTATTTTTTAATGATTCTATAAGTTTTAATAAACTTCTTCGATATGTGGTTTAAATATCATTTGGGGTATGATATTTTGGAGTTTTGGCCCTGTGGTGCCCTCATTCTGGTGTCATGTGATCTATGTGTACTCGATTACATATACAAAAATACAAGCAAGCTACAAGTAGAGCTGACATCGCGACAATGCTAAAATCATTATATAGAAACAGTTCCAGCGTCAACTGTCTGGTCTTCGACATCACTCTAGACAACGACCAGTTGAAGCAGGTGCCAGCACACTGCTAGCGTTCTGTGACAAACGAAGTGGTTCTAGATCCCCATATATCAAACAGGTTGATACTAACCCTAACCTTAATTTCAGTTTGCAAAACGTTAAGTACAACCGACTTTTAACTTCAACCCTTTGTAAATGGACCAAGTCAGCAATGGTTTACAGTCTTTTTTTTTTCTTCTTTATTTACTGGCAGTATATTCTCCTCTGTCCCGAATACTGCACCCTGAAGTAAAACAAACTTAGCTGTAACAATACTAGCAAAAGACCCTGACCCTTCTAAATTAAATCAACCAATCAAACGCTAGATTGCTCTTTAGCTGTAAAGCAAATCTTTCTATTGGTTACATTCGTTGATCGTTTAGTCTCATCGTTCTTACCTCTCCTCTCCCCACCCCTACTACACCCTAACTCCAGTCTTCAACGTACTCGTGTAGAGGCAATAGATTGCTGGTGTAAGCACTATCGCATCATTTGACCGGAGCTAATCAACCGTGACCAAAGTTTGAGACACAGTCCGTGAGTTCAGCCGACAGAGAAAATGTGTTTAGTGAGGGAACAACTTATGTCGTCTGGTACATTGATAGGAAGTCATTGGGAGGAGGGGAGTGACAGGGGAGGAACTCTGGGTGAGGGAACAACTTATGTCGTCTGGTACATTGATAGGAAGTCATTGGGAGGAAGGGAGTGACGGGGGAGGAACTCTGGGAGAGGGAAGCTCGAGAGAAGTAAACCATCTTAGAAGGAAACTTGACTACGTCATCAAATGTTCAGTTAAAATAAACAAACAATTGTAGAAGGAATTTGTAGCGTTTGTAGCGTGGCAATGAAGTAACAAATGTCAAAGGAATTTGTGTACAATAAGTTATAAAGGTTTTGATAATAGTCAAAGGAATCTGTGTACAATAAGTTATAAAGGTTTTGATAATAGTCAAAGGAATCTGTGTACAATAAGTTATAAAGGTTTTGATAATAGTCAAAGGAATCTGTGTACAATAAGTTATAAAGGTTTTGATAATAGTCAAAGGAATCTGTGTACAATAAGTTATAAAGGTTTTGATAATAGTCAAAGGAATCTGTGTACAATAAGTTATAAAGGTTTTGATAATAGTCAAAGGAATCTGTGTACAATAGGTTATAAAGGTTTTGATAATAGTCAAAGGAATTTATGTAGAATAATTTTGAAAAGCTTTGATCAGGTAACAATTGTCAAAGGAATCTGAGTAGAATAAGTTTGAAAGGCTTCGATAAAGTGACAAATGTCAAAGAGATGCAAGGTCTTGATACAAAACAGTATGGGAAGAGAGAATGGTCACGTGAGTTGTCGCATTTCCGCTCACGTCTTTTTATCAAAGGAAAATAATATTGCATTTTGCAATGTTCATTCTTATTGAGTTGTCGCACTTTTTTCGAACATAATTCGCGGGTTGGCACCGTTAGCTCATCAACCATGTAATGGAGTTTTAGATTTAAACAGTTCTAGTAAAGTTTTACTGAAGTTGTCTATCTCATCCAAATGTCTTAGTCAGACACATTCAGTAGAAAAAAATACGTTTCAATTATCTGACGCAGATTCTGTTAATAAATAAAATTGTCAATATCTGTACATTTAAGGTTATTGTTGTCAGTACAATTGAGATGTGGGGTTGTGTCATAGTGTGTACTACTGACCTTTTGTCATGCTGCTAGTTTGACTTTGAAATGACAGCAACTAATCTCCAAGCTGTTAGATGTTATTTCTTCTCACACTCAATAACCTCCATATAAAAACGAACTCCTTCAGTTTAATAAAGCCAATTTGCTTCCAACGTGTCGACTACATTTTAATAGAAGGGAAAAAAATGTGTTTAGTCTTCAAAAAGATTCTCTAGTAGAGCCACTAAAACTCTAATTAGTAATAACTTTATGTGACAATAAACCACATACACATACACACAAACCACACACGAGCTACACACATACAAATTCAACCTTAAAAAAAACATACACACATAAAAATAAAACATATGCATACACACACACAACACACATAAATACGCAATCCACGCACACACAATAAAACTACACATACACAATAATTATTATGGTCAAATGTTGAAATAATGTTGAAATAATAAAAAGGGTAAATTTGTACCACTGACAGGACATGAAGGAACGTGATAGAGGACGTTAGAGGACGTCTATTGTTATATGAAGCCGTCTACTTATCTATAGTAATTTAAATGTGTAGTTTAATTCTGTCTCTCAGCACAACATTTCACTGTGCCTCACTAAAATACTTCATTGTATCTCACCACAACATTTCACTGTCTCACTAAAAGGCTTCATTGTATCTCACCACAACATTTCACTGTGCCTCACTAAAAGGCTTCATTGTATCTCACCACAACATTTCACTGTGCCTCACTAAAAGGCTTCATTGTATCTCACCACAACATTTCACTGTCTCACTAAAAGGCTTCATTGTATCTCACCACAACATTTCACTGTCTCACTAAAAGGCTTCATTATATCTCACCACAACATTTCACTGTGCCTCACTAAAAGACTTCATTGTATCTCACCACAACATTTCACTGTGCCTCACTAAAAGACTTCATTGTATCTCACCACAAGAACTTATTGTGGACTAAACATTTTGTTATTTTGAAATAAATCTTGTTCTGTCAAAGACAAAATTTCTAAACAAGAAATGAACAGAACAGAAAATAACACAGATTATTTATTTAGCAGAAAAGTTGTAGCAACTACACAATGAGCAGATAGGTTTAATCAAATGTAACTTTATAAATTTCTGGGTTAATTTCGGTTGCTCCTATTGAATACCGGACAGAACTTACAGATAAAACTAATACAACTTTCTGGGGAGGAAATTCTTCCCACGCCTGACGAGTGGACAACGTGGGTGAGTTAAAGAAGACACTGAGCGTTGAGTGGTCTACATTTGGAATGGGGGGAGGAAGTATCCTCTAATTCTCTGTTACCCCATTCCTTGGTCCAGGTCCTACACTATTTGAATGGCAAGAAGATTTCGCTGTTTCACGAACATGGCTGGGTTGGGATGACATTAAGCCTTGGACGTCTCCTAGTCTTGTCCTCTCCAGCACTCACCCCTCCCCCTTACATCCCTTCCTTCGAAATACATTTTGGTGCATTGAAGATGTTCGTTGAGAAGACAGAGCTCACTACTCACTGACTTTATTCATTTGCTTCACACCGTGTTTAAAGTGAATGTTTGTAGCAAGGCTCAAGAGAACACCAAACCAGAACAAATACAACACATCATACCTAGCGGAGACAAAGCCCATATTCTGCGTAGTTCTATCAATAACTTTGAATTAGTCATGTTATTAAATTTGTAATAGATCTAAACCAACAACAATAAATCAATGCGATTAGAAATATTTGTACCAATTGTTTAGCGCATGTCTTGCTTTTTGTTTCCTAAGTACACTATGATCCTATCACCAGTTGACAAGGGAGGAGGGAGAAGAAATGTTAACATCTGGATGAAAGTTTACCGTTATTTCTATTGTAAACAAAAAAAATTGATATAAGCTTTGTTTTTTTTTTTAAAGTATTTTTTTAGCGGCCTCCGAAACGAAAAACGAAAAAGACGCTATTAGTTTTGTATGGGCTGTCTGTCCGTCTGGCCGTCCGACCATCCCGTTTAGATCTCAGAAAACAGAAGATAAAATGAAAATCGGACATCATAATATTTTAGATTATTCAAAGTTCTGATGCAACGGCTACTTTTTTTTTTCTGAAAGCGAAAAATTTAATTTTTTAAATCAATTATGCAAGCATTTTTTCATAAAAATACACCATTTTTACAACTATGTACTATGTACAACTATGTACTATTAATAGTAACACACACTGGAGACTTTTTATAGTAAGGGAATGAGATGTCTACCATTTTGTAACACATCTTTGCAAATGGTTTAGATTTTTGGTAAATAAATATTTGTGTGTACACTATTGCTAAGTTCTGACTGACTTAATACTACATTGACACAAAAAAATTAACTTTTTTTAATGAGAAAAAAATCTAATTACTATGCAAATAAGATGGACATATTGCAGAAATTCAGAAAAACAATCAAACCATAGAACAAGTACAAGAATATAAATATCTAGGTACCACCATCAACAATAAACCAGAGCAGCACATAATAATACAAAAACCTCTACACAAATATTCCCCAGTGACTCCTCTCTCAGACATCTAAAAAAAATGTAACATCTACAAAACAATTTTTTAACTCTTTTATACAGCAACCATCAGCAGTCTAATTCACTTGGCCATACCCTGCTGGTAAATTAATACTTCAGTGTCACAAAGGCTTACACTAAATAGACTAATTAACAAGGTTACAAAGACAGTTTGTGTGGTCCATCTAGAGACAGATGGAGAGATCTAGACATTGGTAGAGGATAGAACATATTAGGCTGTCTATCTATTTTAACATGATGTGACTCACACAAACAATGTAGAAATATTTATTAACTAAAAAAACATTAATCATTGTTTCAGCTTCAGACCCGAGACCTTCTGCGTGTTTGTCAGATGTGATAACCACTACATTACGGAAACACATATCAAAATGAACAATATATTTGAAATCTTTCTTATACTTTCAGTCAATCTAAGTATATATCTACAAAGTCTAGATCTAGATATAGAAGATAGAAGCTACTCTATTTAGACTAGTACTCGTCTATAGATCTGTGTAGATATGACCGCCTCTATTTCTTGTCATTTAGATTCAGATTGTTGTCAAGTGTAGAGCCTAATGAATTTAAATGAGAATGTGGGAAAACTGCGCGGTAAAAAGTAGTTGTTTTTTTTTAAAACTTTCAATTGAAACGAAGTTCGTGTTAAAATTCTTTTTAAAAATAACATACGAATCAGTATTCTATTCCATGACTAACTTCGCATATCACTCGAATACAGCTAACATCTCTTGAAGACCTTTTTCATGAAAGATGACTTTTCAAAACACTCTCGATTCTTAAGGACAACCTGCACCCATTAAACCTCTGTTACATAAGATCTGGACGAAGTGGTCGTCTCCTTTCCATTAGGACTAAAACAGAAAGATTTAAAAAGTCCTTTATCCCACTTTCGGTCAGAGTGTTACAAGTACATAGAAGTCAAATTCATAAAGCACTGGTTGTGAATGTTGTTCGTATTTGCATCCATATTGTTATTGTACAGTAGTTACGCTGATGTTGTCAATTGTAGTCAAACTGAATTTCCATTTGAATGGATCAATAAAATTATCTTATCTATTATCTTGTCTTATAATTTAAAAACAACAATAAATAAGTAAGTTTTCATATTATCGCGTGAACTGCAAAGCTTCATCGTAATCTTATCATGGTGTGTGGGTCTGAACATTATCATGGTGTGTGGGTCTGAACATTATCATGGTGTGTGGGTCAGAACAGTATCATGGTGTGTGGGTCAGAACAGTATCATGGTGTGTGGGTCAGAACATCATCATGGTGTGTGGGTCAGAACAGTATCATGGTGTGTGGGTCAGAACATCATCATAAAACAAAATGAGCAATGCTAGGAAATACAATCGAAATGGTTCAGTTCATTTTATGGTATTTCCAACGAACTCTTTCACAACAAAACACAGCTGGATGTCATCCCGTTCGTTTCGCAATTCTCGTATGTTAAATTTCATGGTCGAAAGATGTACTCAGATAAAATAGTCTAACTCTATACTTTATTTCAACTGTTTTTTGGAAGCGGGTAGAGAGGGGCGGTATAACAATGAGAAGAATGTCGACACTCTCTATCAGCTGAAGTCTAGGGAAAAGGTGTTCAATAGCAAGAGTTTTGTATTTTTTTATATCATGGTCAAAGCTTTCTCGCGTCAAAACGACTCGAGACACATTTGCCCACGCCAAATCGGCTTCGCCAAAATGTCGTGTACCGAGCTAAGTAGTCCAAATGTGTCAGTCATAAAAGTCGAGACAATTATAATATTAAATTATTTCATGGAATTCACTTTTGTGAACATTTTGTTTTGTGTTGAAATCTTCGAGTTCATTTAAACGTTCAAGTTTGATCTAAAACATTGACCAAATTTCCTATTGATTTTAAAGACATGATTTAATTTGAGCTTTTTTTTTGTTTTTCATCCTTTTGTTTTTGCACTTATTTCTTTCCTTTCACATTTTCCTACCCTTTTTACAAAAGCTCATATCAATTCAGACAATTTCTAAGTAATGAGAGATATGGGATGTCTATTTGGAGTTAATCCCCTTATGACGTTTGGACACGTTTTTCTCCTACTTCCAATTCTCGGATCAATTTGAAATTGTGCATCAATTATTTCATAGTCAATGACAATAAAGGAATCAATCCAAAAATTAACTAATGAGTCAATTGTTTTTTGTTTTCTGTAGCAGAAAGGTAGCAGCTACTTGTTAGACACACACTATATTGTTTTTGTTTTCTGTAACAGAAAGGTAGCAGCTACTTGTTAGACACACAATCTATTGTTTTTGTTTTCTGTAACAGAAAGGTAGCAGCTACTTGTTAGACACACAATATATTGTTTTAGTTTCCTGTAGCAGAAAGGTAGCAGCTACTTGTTAGACACACAATATATTGTTTTTGTTTTCTGTAACAGAAAGGTAGCATGTACTTGTTAGACACACAATATATTGTTTTTGTTTCCTGTAACAGAAAGGTAGCAGCTACTTGTTAGACACACAATATATTGTTTTTGTTATCTGTAACAGAAAGGTAGCATGTACTTGTTAGACACACACTATATTGTTTTTGTTTTCTGTAACAGAAAGGTAGCAGCTACTTGTTAGACACACACTATATTGTTTTTGTTTTCTGTAACAGAAAGGTAGCAGCTACTTGTTAGACACACAATATATTGTTTTTGTTTTCTGTAACAGAAAGGTAGCATGTACTTGTTAGACACACACTATATTGTTTTTGTTTTCTGTAACAGAAAGGTAGCATGTACTTGTTAGACACACAAAATATTGTTTTTGTTATCTGTAACAGAAAGGTAGCATGTACTTGTTAGACACACACTTTATTGTTTTTGTTTTCTGTAACAGAAAGGTAGCAGCTACTTGTTAGACACACACTATATTGTTTTTGTTTTCTGTAACAGAAAGGTAGCATGTACTTGTTAGACACACAATATATTGTTTTTGTTTTCTGTAACAGAAAGGTAGCAGCTACTTGTTAGACACACAAAATATTGTTTTTGTTTTCTGTAACAGAAAGGAAGCAGCTACCTGTTAGACACACAATATATTGTTTTTGTTTTCTGTAACAGAAAGGTAGCATGTACTTGTTAGACACACAAAATATTGTTTTGTTATCTGTAACAGAAAGGTAGCATGTACTTGTTAGACACACAAAATATTGTTTTTGTTTTCTGTAACAGAAAGGTAGCAGCTACTTGTTAGACACACACTATATTGTTTTTGTTTTCTGTAACAGAAAGGTAGCAGCTACTTGTTAGACACACAATATATTGTTTTTGTTTTCTGTAACAGAAAGGTAGCATGTACTTGTTAGACACACAATATATTGTTTTTGTTTTCTGTAACAGAAAGGTAGCATGTACTTGTTAGACACACACTATATTGTTTTTGTTTTCTGTAACAGAAAGGTAGCATGTACTTGTTAGACACACAAAATATTGTTTTTGTTATCTGTAACAGAAAGGTAGCATGTACTTGTTAGACACACACTATATTGTTTTTGTTTTCTGTAACAGAAAGGTAGCAGCTACTTGTTAGACACACAATATATTGTTTTTGTTTTCTGTAACAGAAAGGTAGCATGTACTTGTT
The DNA here is from genome assembly GCA_036873155.1 of Biomphalaria sudanica. Lineage (NCBI taxonomy): Eukaryota > Metazoa > Mollusca > Gastropoda > Planorbidae > Biomphalaria > Biomphalaria sudanica. The sequence goes on along the minus strand of JAZGLO010006721.1, from coordinate 263,829 downwards.
AGACACACACTATATTGTTTTTGTTTTCTGTAACAGAAAGGTAGCATGTACTTGTTAGACACACAAAATATTGTTTTTGTTATCTGTAACAGAAAGGTAGCATGTACTTGTTAGACACACACTATATTGTTTTTGTTTTCTGTAACAGAAAGGTAGCAGCTACTTGTTAGACACACAATATATTGTTTTTGTTTTCTGTAACAGAAAGGTAGCAGCTACTTGTTAGACACACAAAATATTGTTTTTGTTTTCTGTAACAGAAAGGTAGCATGTACTTGTTAGGCACACAAAATATTGTTTTTGTTATCTGTAACAGAAAGGTAGCATGTACTTGTTAGACACACACTATATTGTTTTTGTTTTCTGTAACAGAAAGGTAGCAGCTACTTGTTAGACACACAATATATTGTTTTTGTTTTCTGTAACAGAAAGGTAGCAGCTACTTGTTAGACACACAAAATATTGTTTTTGTTTTCTGTAACAGAAAGGAAGCAGCTACCTGTTAGACACACAATATATTGTTTTTGTTTTCTGTAACAGAAAGGTAGCATGTACTTGTTAGACACACAAAATATTGTTTTGTTATCTGTAACAGAAAGGTAGCATGTACTTGTTAGACACACAAAATATTGTTTTTGTTTTCTGTAACAGAAAGGTAGCAGCTACTTGTTAGACACACAATCTATTGTTTTTGTTTTCTGTAACAGAAAGGTAGCAGCTACTTGTTAGACACAATATATTGTTTTTGTTTTCTGTAACAGAAAGGTAGCATGTACTTGTTAGACACACAATATATTGTTTTTGTTTTCTGTAACAGAAAGGTAGCAGCTACTTGTTAGACACACAAAATATTGTTTTTACTCTTGCTTTGTTCTCTTTCTCTTCTCTAGTAGAAACAAAATGGGGGCCTGTGTATTTATAGAAACTTTTTTTTTTAATTTCAGACTAACATCACATTCAAGACCTGACAGCATTTTCTAAAAGACACTATTGCCGTGAGCGTAACTCCTTCTACGAACAGCCGCCCAGAGAGCAGTTTCTTCGCCACGTACTGGAAACAACTCTTTAGACCCACTATTGCCCTGAAATTAACTCTTTCGACCCACTATTGCCCTGAAATTAACTCTTTCGACCCACTATTGCCCTGAAATTAACTCTTTAGACCCACTATTGCCCTGAAATTAACTCTTTCGACCCACTATTGCCCTGAAATTAACTCTTTCGGCACACTATTTCCCTGAAATTAACTCTTTCGGCACACTATTTCCCATACATGACCTCCTTCAACACACTATTGACCTTAAAGCAACTCCTTCAACATACTATTGACCTGAAAGCAACTCCTTCAACATACTATTGCCCTGCAAGCAACTCCTTCTACACACTATTGACCTGCAAGCAACTCCTTCTACACACTATTGACCTGCAAGCAACTCCTTCAACCACACTATTGACCTGAAAGCAACTCCTTCAACACACTATTGACCTGAAAGCAACTCCTTCAACACACTATTGACCTGAAAGCAACTCCTTCAACACACTATTGACCTGAAAGCAACTCCTTCAACACACAATTGACCCGAAAGCAACTCCTTCAACACACTATTGCTCTGAAAGCAACTCCTTCAAAACACTATTGCTCTGAAAGCAACTCCTTCAACACACTTTTGACCTGAAAGCAACTCCTTCAACACACTATTGCCCTGAAAGCAACTCCTTCTACACACTATTGACCTGAAAGCAACTCCTTCAACACACTATTGCCCTGAAAGCAACTCCTTCTACACACTATTGACCTGAAAGCAACTCCTTCTACACACTATTGACCTGAAAGCAACTCCTTCAACACACTATTGCCCTGAAAGCAACTCCTTCTACACACTATTGCCCTGAAAGCAACTCCTTCAACACACTATTGACCTGAAAGCAACTCCTTCTACACAATATCGACCTGAAAGCAACTCCTTCAACACACTATTGTTCTAAAATCTCCACAACTTTGATGCTAGACCATGTCAGTTGCTTTGACTGTCGCTGTAGCTGTAGTCTCGGCAGTAGCGGATACCTACGGCCTGTATCCTGGTGCCAGGAACCACAGCGGCGTCGAGATGGGTTTGGAGAACGTGAGCACCAGCACAGTCCCAGGGAAGGAGTCGGAGAACATTACTTACTTTAACAAGTGAGTTCATTGGAGCATCAGTCTCTGAGTCTACCAATAAATGTATTGGACTTAGTCAAACATGCAAAGACTTTGTTCTGACAAATACATTAAATGTCAATACACTAAAATCACAATTCCAAAGTGTTAATTTCAAACTATAGTACATGTAGTTAGATTTCATGTAGTTAGGTTTCATGTAGTTAGGTTTCATGTAGTTATGTTTCATGTAGTTAGGTTTCATGTAGTTAGATTTCATGCAGTTACGTTTCGTGTAATTAAGTTTCAAGTAGTTAGGTTTCATATTGTTACGTTTCATGTAGTTAGGTTTCAAGTTAGAATCAATCTCCTCGATGAATACGACAATAAGATAAATATATCTGCCTCTTAAGTAGTTCTATTAAAAGTAATTAACACTAAAGCCTTGTTTTAACCTAGTTTTATTCAAAACTTTAATATTAAAAAATTATTAGTATGAGTGTAAAAAAATTTTTTATCGTGACAAAAATGGAAAAGCCCTAAATCGATAAAACGTAAAACTATGATTTGATGTGGTTTGACAATTTATGTATGCTCTTCTAGCATCCTCAGTGCGTTCTAGCCCAATATCTAGAACAGAAATATAATGATATGCATGGCACTCAGTACCAATCAAATATCGATTTAAATTTTCTGGTGTACATAGAGATTCAAACGCAAGCCGGCTTTGCACTTCAACTAAAAGACACTATTGTCGTGAGGGTAACTCCTTCGCCGAACAGCCGCCCAGAGAGCAGTTTCTTCGCCACGTACTGGAAACACACTATTGTATAAATTGGCCATAAAAGTGAATATTGTTTAAAGGGAAACTCCGATGTTTTTGACATGCTATGTGTTTTGATCTACAGATAATAAATATATAATTATTTTGTTTTTATTTGCAATAATAACTTAGTAATTGATATTTTTCTCACGTAATTTTTCTGCGCATCCAAAACGGTCAGACTTTCCCCGGGTTTCTATGTGACGTCACACATGCCTATTAATTTAATCTATTGACTTACTGTATAACGGAAAACCATTACAGTGACGTTTACATTCTCATAAAAGAAATAGATCTTTGTCTATGCAGTTAGATCTAGGATCTTGTAAGCAAAGAAAAAAATGCGTGTTAAAGGAGATTTACATGCTTGACTAACCACGGCAGTATGTATCTTCTCGCCTGACAAACACTATCACTTGGTTGTCTTGTCATGACTGGCTACGCGTAGTCTAGACTAGCCTTACACTGACCAGTTTGTTCGAATCAGTCAGACCTGCGATATTTTTACTTCTTGGGACAGGGAGGGGTTTAGACGAAAATGTTACTTTTTTTCTCGAGTTGGTTGTCCTAATGCTTTTAAATCTATCTATCTCTATATAACTGTACCATAGCGCTTGACTAGCCGCCACTAAGCCTAACAGTCTTACAGCTACTGTAAGAATGAAGCGATACGATTGGTCAAATCTAGTTTCCCTTTCAGTATTGTTGAGAGAAGTGACGTATGGCTAACCTAAAAACAAAATATCAAAGAACCCTGTTTTTTTGGAGATGTCAAGAATGTACTGTCTAATTTATTCAATAGAAATGTTTCTAAGCATTTAAATAAAAAATGGTAAAATGTTTACTATTACAATACAACTTTTTACGCAGAATTTAAATATGTCAATAACTGAAATTTGAAAAACCATCGGAGTTTCCCTTTAAAATTGTCACAACTCTCGTTTAGATAGCATTGCAATGTCAGAACTCTCTTAAAGAAGTCAACAAATCTATTGGCATCACGACTGCAACATTATTTGAACCTAGATTTAACGGGGGGGGGGGCGGGAAAGACGAGGGACAGGGTGTATAGTCCTAGCAACCCCGTCCCTAGATTTAACGGGGGGGGGCGGAAAGAGGAGGGACAGGGTGTATAGTCCTAGCAACTCCGTCCCTAGATTTAAAGGGGAGTGGGGCGGGACAGAGGAGGGGCAGGGTGTATAGTCCTAGCAACCCCGTCCCTAGATTTAAAGGAGAGTGGGGCGGGACAGAGGAGGGACAGGGTGTATAGTGCTAGCAACCCCGTCCCTAGATTTAAAGGGGAGTGGGGCGGGACAGAGGATGGACAGGGTGTATAGTCCTAGCAACCCCGTCCCTAGATTTAAAGGGGAGTGAGGCGGGACAGTGGAGGGACAGGGTGTATAGTTCTAGCAACCCCGTCCCTAGATTTATAGGGGAGTGGGGCGGGACAGAGGAGGGACAGGGTGTATAGTCCTAGCAACCCCGTCCCTAGATTTAAAGGGGAGTGGGGCTGGACAGAGGAGGGATTGGGTGTATAGTCCTAGCAACCCCGTTCCTAGATTTAAAGGGGAGTGGGGCGGGACAGAGGAAGGACAGGGTATATAGTCCTAGCAACCCCGTCCCTAGATTTAAAAGGGAGTGGGGCGGGACAGAGGAGGGACAGGGTGTATAGTCCTAGCAACCCCGTCCCTAGATTTAAAGGGGAGTGAGGCGGGACAGAGGAAGGACAGGGTGTATAGTCCTAGCAACCCCGTCCCTAGATTTAAAGGGGAGTGAGGCGGGACAGAGGAGGGACAGGGTGTATAGTCCTAGCAACCCCGTCCCTTGATTTAAAGGGGAGTGCAAACCCGTCCCTAGATTTAACAAGAAAGGGGAATGGAGGGGAATGGTGTTTCGTCTTCGCTTTCTTATCACTTGACACCAATTCAACTTTTTACAAAGCTTATATCAACTCACTCTCTCTGTCTGTCTGTCCGTTTGTCTGTCTAGTAAAAGGTGTAATCACGTTATTTCTCCCACACCCATTCTCGTATCAAGTTGAAACTTGGCACAATTATTCATTGTTAATCAAGACAGGAATCAATAAAAAGAAAAGTAACCAATTAGACAATTAATTACTGGTTATTCATTATTTTGTTCAATGGCAACAAAGGAAACTAATATTACAGCATTCACATACATGGCTAAATTTGTTGGGTTTAGACCCGTAAAAAATTGTTAACGCCTTTTCTTCCTCACACATTCTTCGGTCAAGTTGATATTTTAAACAATTATTTATTGCATCTAAATAAACATGAAACAATAAACAAAAATAGTCAATTAATTATTGTTTATTAAATGTTTGATATTGAATAAGTCAAAGAGCTTGTACATTATTGGTAGATATAGTTTTTAGGACAGAGTTCTTTTGCTTTAGATAAGCTTTGTTTTTTTAACTTATGATTTTTTAAAAAATATTTTGCTTGTCTCAAAACCTGAAATAGTCTTATAGTACTAGATCTTTCTCTTTCTCCCAGTAGCTGAGTATCACTTCCTATGCCTGATTGACTAACAGACTCATTCATTTCATTTATCTATCTATCTATCTATGTAATTAAAACCACTTCGGTTTCGATCATAAAATATCGTACTTGTCCTAGAGCCTCGCTTGAAAAAAGGTTCAATTGTATTTTTCTATTATTTTCGTTCACGGCAAGTGGAAGAATTGGTGATAGGTGAGTTAGTGTATGAGTTAGGGCCCTTGAAAATATATTATAGATACATACTACATACATTTTGTTGATTGATGCATGTATGATTAAAGATAATGTTTTATTCTATCTCCAGGTGGGAGATCTCTGCGTCACTGGAGGGTATTTTGGTCCCAATTGTCTTTGTCGTGACGTTTCTTGTCGGACTGGTCGGTAACGGGACACTCATCGTCTCCGTCATTGCTAACAAGGTCAGTAGGAGGTCATGAATGGAAAAAACTGTGTTAATTTTGTCAAATGAAAAGTCATTAAGTATTAATGGGCCAGTGTTTAACTGGATAGTGTTATTGTATTAGTAATGGTCTACAAGGCTTAGGTAACAAAAAAAACAACAACACTTTTTCTTTAAGATCCAGAGACATTCGATTTGATAAGAGAAAATTGTAAAAATAAATCTGAAATTGAAACCATGATCCCCAGTGCGTAAAAAAGAAAAAAAACAACTCTGGAGAGCTGAAGAAAGAAATCTAGTTTCGCATTCTTGGAGTTTCAAAATTATTATCTGAAGTAGAAAATCCAAACTTTGTTTTCATTCTGTTGCATTTTATTCACTTCGTAACTGCGCGAGATCTGCAAGCTATGGACATATTTACACTTTACAGTTATCTCCCTTCGGTTGTGCCCCGCAGTGTATGCTCATTAGGTTCACGTGTTAAACTCCTGCTCGAGAACTGAAACAAAAATAAAATAGTTTTGAATTTTCAATGAGAATTTTGATTTCTTTATTTAGATCTGCATTCTAAGTTTAAATCACTATAAGTCGCTTATACTTGAGTATTTCTTATCAAGGCCAATGTAGACATCTAAATGACTCTACAAATAACACAATGACTGTGATGTAGCTTTCCCCATAAAAGTTTAATACACATTTCTTCAAGATAAAATATAAGAATAAAGAATAGACATTATGAAATGTGAAGTTTTACAATTCAATGAAAGAGACAAATATGGAAGAAAGTAGAAGTCAAAGTCAATCTAAATACAAAAGAAGAATAATTTTAATAATAGAACAATAATAATCTGTATTATCCGTGAGGAAATTTGTTTTACAATTGTGCATTACAAAAAAAAACAATACATGATTAGAGCAAACATTTGTACAACAGCACACAAGATACGCGTTCATACTCCGGTTTCTCTCATTACATGCGAAATTTACAACTGTAAGTAGCATTTTGTTGAATGATTTAATTGCCAAAGGAATAAAAAAGTTCTTGTGTCTATTTGTTGTGGTGATCGGTGTCTTGTAAGTTCTATCTTCTTTGTGATGATCAAATGTTCAAGTCATAAAGAAGAAGGTTAATTTGTTAGGCTTAAAAACTGTATAGCTTTTATAGCAAATGTTTGTCTCAAATAGGTGTCCAAGTGCAGCTTTATTGTTGCCCTGATCGCAGCATTTTGTATCATTCTATAATAAAGTTGTCAAAGAAAGAAGAAGTCAAAGTAAATCTAAATACAAACTCTAGTTTACTCTAAATGTTTTCTGATTGTGAACATACACATCTTCGAGCGCTCTTAGCTTTTTTTTCCCCATCAGTTTGTAATTCTTTGTTTACTGAGATATTCTCATTGTAATATCTAATAAGCACACCTTGAATAATAATTACGGTATTTTGAGTTTTACACAACGAAATAATTTTTTTAATGAAATAATCCTTTTTGATAGGAAGATAATTTTGTGTGTGTGTATTGTAAAGGCAACTCCCTTCTTCGGTACATCAGTTTAACTCTCGTCAGTTGCAATCGGTAGTCCAAAGTCATAATCTCAATGTTGCTAGGTCAGGGAAAAATAATTTGATGGATTTAATCACAATATTTGATTCAAAACCAGAAGGTCATTAGGTCTTTAGTTCTGCATCGTTAGGTCATGTGCTACAGTCACTATTGAATATAATTCAACGAAATATTTCGAAGATAATATTATAACGTCTTTTGGTGTGTGTATGGGGGGGGGGATAAGATCATCTCCAGAATTGGTACGTCTGCGTGATTGCAGCGACCTCTGTTTTTGTTTTCCTTATCACTTTGCGAAGGCTTATACTTTAAATATACATTTCAATCAAAGCTTATTTCTTGTATGAGCATTCTTTAGAAATGAACATTAGTTTGTGGTGCATGAGTACAGGAGGTAAGGAAGGGTGTTAGGGTTAGATGTTAGGCATTAGATGTCAGGGTTAGATGATAGGGTTAGATGTTAGGGTTAGATGTTAGGGTTAGATGTTAGGGTTAGATGTTAGGGTTAGATATTAGGGTTAGATGCTAGGGTTAGATGTCAGGGTTAGATGTCAGGGTTATATGTCAGGGTTAGATGTTAGGGTTAGATATTAGGGTTAGATGTTAGAGTTAGATGTTAGGGTTAGATGTTAGATGGGGTTATGGTTAGGGTAAGATATTAGGGTTAGGGTTAGGGTAAGATATTAGGGTTAGGGTTAGATATTAGGGTTAGGGTTAGGGTAAGATATTAGGGTTAGGGTTAGGGTAAGATATTAGGGTTAGGGTTAGGGTAAGATATTAGGGTTAGGGTTAGGGTAAGATATTAGGGTTAGGGTTAGATGTTATATATGTGTTCGTTTACTTTTAACATGTTGTTTTTTCTTCTTTAGGTTATGTGCAATATTCCTAATATCTTCATTGTCAGTTTGTCGATAGGCGACTTTCTTCTGATACTGGTCTCTGTACCGGTCACTTCATTCTATTACACATTCAAAAACTGGCCCTTTGGTGAAGCCATGTGTAAAATCAACGAGGTCACGCAAACCATTTCTCTAGGTGTTTCTGTCTTCACGCTGACCGCCTTGAGCGCCGACCGTTACGTTGCAATCGTCAACCCCATGGCCAAGCTGACCGGGCGCACCTTGCGAACCACCATCGTCACTGTAGTGGTCATCTGGCTGTTGTCCATGCTTCTAGCCCTTCCCGACGCTATCTTTGGTAAAGAAACTCGTTACGAAATAAACGGGACGGTAATTTTGATCTGCCACCAATTCGAGCCGCTGGACCATGATCACGGCAAGATTTTTTTCATGCTCCGTTTTGTCATCTTCTTCCTCCTGCCCATTATCACAATCGGTTTCTTCTACATCAACATGGCGAGGATCCTCATCCGAAGTAGCAGCAACGTCCCGGTGGACTCCAAGACCGGCGCCGTCAATCACAACCGTCAGATGATCGCCAGGCGGAAGGTGGCTCACGTGGTACTCAGTTTTGTCATTATTTTCATCATCTGTTGGCTGCCGAGACATATCTACCTCATCCTCTGGAACTACATGAACCACGAGTACGATGAATTCTGGCACGTGCTGAAAATCCTGACCTTCTGTCTGACCTTCATCAACTCTTGCGTGAATCCTTTCGCGCTCTACTTTCTGAGCGGACAGTTTCGGAAGTATTATAACCGTTACCTGTTCTGCTGCTGCCAGCGAGTGCGATACGACAGCCTTGAGCCCACATCGACCATGCATAATCTGCACAGCACGAGTCGTAGGCAGAGTCTGACCAACACGTCTATCGTCCACTCTCAGTCAATGTGTTGACTAGCCGGCTGGCTTTTGAAACGAACAACTCAGGGAAAGAAACGAGCTCACTGCGGGAGTGTGGCCTCTATTCATTTCCAAAGTCCAAGATATCAAACGGGAAACTTCTTACAGGAAACTGTCATGTGACTGTCATGTGACGAGGTAATCAAAACTTGTACTGTTGGACTGAACTCTAACAATCAGGATCGTGAATGTTTTTTTTAAACTTTTATTCACTGACCATGGCGTAGTTTAATACGCTTCTTGAATCAAAGCGAATTTGTTCTAACTACTGACGCCCAGAGAGCTCGCCAATATAACTGGAATCGATCATTGGAATGATAAGAGGAAGTCATTAACTGGCCACGACACTTAGAGAGAGAGAGAGAAGATAGATCTGCTAGAGTGAGTCTGATATCGGGAGATTGTCAAAATGAGTCTATTGGCATCGGGAGAAGTGGACATAACTTAGGGGCTACTCTGCCATTATGAGAGTCTCCAGGAGACTTTTGATGGATTCAGTCAGTACTGTAGACAGAAATGTTTGGCTTTATGTATTTCCTTTCGATTGTTTGTTTAAAAAAAAGGTCTAAGAAGAAGAACAAATGTATCACCTATTTATGGACTTTCTCAATATGTTCACTTTTAAACATTGAATGCTACTATATCATGGCTTGTGTCATCAGATGTCTTGTCATATGTGACACTCAAGACACACAACCCTAAAGAGACATTGTCAATACCGCACCTATAATGTTTACATTTAAAAAAACTTATCATGATAAACTTGTCGTGCGATTGTTACTGCTATAGTTTTACTGAACAATGCTCAACTTGAAGATCGCTTGTCAGTTACACGTTTCAACTGAATGATACTGCTTAGCAACCAGATGATAACCAACACATACGAACGAATTCGTGCTACGCTCCTCATATGGGTCGGTTCATATTGAACACGCTAATGGCACACACTTTTACATCAGATTAGCGCCCTTACATTGGCTTAATCTATTTATATCATCTAATCTGAGATTTTTTTTCCTTACTCTTCTGGCTAGCCCGGCCTTCTAGCAGCTCATCACATTAACATTGGATTCTCTCTTCTGGCACCAATTTCAGCAAGATGTGGATAGAAGATTTTAGGAAGTGTTCCAGCGTTGATACTTGTTAGCAATAGGAGGAGGCATTAGTCATTCTGTGGAACGCCTAGTAAAAGTAAAAAAACGTTAAAAATTATTGTATTGACTTTAAAGAATGAAAGACAGAAGCCATAGGGCCTCTATCTCTATGAGCAGGGGAACAGTTGGATACTTCTTGTCATACGAAAGTGTAACATGCAGAATTCAAACATCCGAGTGTGGAATTGTTGAGTTCCACACATGTAGCTCAAAATTAAGTAGCAATATGAATCCTATCCCCCACGCCCCATGTAATGAGAGGCCGAGACCTGGCCCTACATCCACTACGACTGCTGAGGACGGGCCCAACAGGAAGACTCGATGAAACTTTTGGATTTTAGTGTTTTTATTGTTTTTTTTTTGTATGATCATTTTGATTGTGTCGACATGGGACACTTGACACTGTCAGCCATTTTTGTCAGCAAGTAAAAAGTGTGATAAATTGATGTTTTGGAGTGTCAACATTATATGTTTGATAACTTCTTCATTGTGTTGTCTGGACTTGTTCATTGGAACATTTTTATACCGGAGATTATTCTGTACAGAAATATTCCTTTTTATATTCTAAATGCCAGAGGTATTTTTTTCTGAATAAATAAATAAATATATATTGTGCTATGATTTCTACTTTAACTAAGTATCTTGCAATTTATAATCAATGCATTTCTTCATATATACGAAGCCTGTGTGAACGGTTGTTATAAGATTATATTGACTAAAGAGAAAAACACTACTAAACTGAACCAAAGATAAACAAAAATCAGTGTATCTCAAACTGTAGGGCATGTCATCCTCGAGTTAGAATGTATATCTTATTTGCAAGAGAAGTTTGCAACAAGATCGACTAAGAATCAGTTTTTTGTAGAAGGATAGATCTTTGCTGAAGTGAGTGTACTGGACCTTCTCATGTCCGAACGGACGAATTTCTCACGACAGTCTGATATCGTTTCGTTGACTTTGGACTAAACAATGCTGCACGTTTAACTAAGCCTATAGATAATATACCTATAAAAAAACTATAAAACAATGACGAGTTCGTATCCGTTCGTTATGTAGGAAACTCTTTTTCAAGCTGGCTGACCCAGGCAACCCATTCCATGCTCTAAACATTAGCATGATTATTAGTATTTTGTTACATAGGTTAGGTTTAAAAAAAATAGTCACTTTTTAAAACTACTTTATTAAACAACATCTGGTTTCAGGTTTTTGAAGTTGTTCACATGTGTGTGTACCGGCACGTCCAGTCTAGGTGTTATATATCTATTGAGAGCTCCAAGACCCCTCAACTCAAGAAAACATTAACAGACACAAAATAGAGCAGTGAGATTCATCACAAACGAATATTCACATTTGACTAGAATAACACCTTTAGTAAAATCACTAAATTTAGAAAGCCTTCAGGATAGAAGACTTAAAAGTAAAGTAGCAATTATACATAAAAATCTGAACCATAATCTTCAAATACAAAAACAAAATTTAATAAAATATTCAGAAAGACACAAATACAAAGGCGCATTCCTCGTTCCATATACTAGGACAAATTTGTACCAATACTCCTTCTTCCCTAGTGCTATTATAGCATGGAATGGGTTGCCTGAGCTAGCCAGTGACTTGGCAGAATTTAAGTCATTGGTTAATATGCATGACCAAATGCATGACGCGTAGGACGTAATCATCTTCTTTTTTGAAGTAACGTCTGTATTATATAAGAAGATAAGATTACAAGAGACGGTGCGCAAAATGTTTCTTAGCATCAATTTTGAAACCTAGACTGGACAACGGAAATGAATTCTTATCCGACTATAATCAGATATATATATATATTGTTATGTTTGTAACTCTTTTTCAAGCTGTAAGGAAAGTCTTAGAAAAGTAATGATCTTCAGTTTTTAAAGTTTAGACGTAATTTTAAATAGAATGGGCTATCAATCACAGAACTATATATTCAAGCAAATCTATAAAATAACTCCGTTTCCTGTTAGTTTCCATTGAGATAATGTTTCGAAAATCCTAGATCGAAGTAATTCAGGTCTTATGATTTTAATCATCTTACGAAGCCTACATTTCAATAGATTGATTACCTAGATCTTTCTAGATTATGCATTTTAAAATTGCAAAATAATAATAGTGCTCATATTTAAATGTTCAATGACTAGATCTAGATCTATACATTAAATTATCTGTTACATAGGTTAGGGTTGAAACAAAACAACCACGCAACTTCCTATCACTACTCTACAAAACAAAGTCTTCTTACAGCTTTGTTTCAGAACGCAGGTAAGCGATTCAGTCCGGTTTTCTTTCTTTATTTTTATATGACCTGCACTCTTCTTACTTGGAGAAAAAGTTTGTTAGGGTTAGGGTTAGGGTTAGGAGAATCCATTTCTGAAGCTTTGAACGCAGGAAGTCTCTTGGTTTCAAAAGCTCATCCCCACACTTCACTTGGGGAGCGTAAGTTTGACAATGACCGCCCCCCCCCTTTTACCTTGAATGTGCAAGACATTCAGAGCACCATGTTACAAACACTTTTTGTCTCTAGAGTTATTTCAGAATAAGTCCAAGACTGCTTTCTAAGTTATTCCAAAGTTAACATCACCTCGTCACTCCGTCTGACAGGTACACATTTTTGTACACGTTATTTCAACACCTCGTCACTCTGTCTGTCAGGTACACATTTTTGTACACGTTATAGCTGGGGTTCTATGTTGACAAATCATGCATTTTTGTGCTACAAACACCAAACCTGGCACAGATGTTCAGTTTTTTATGCTAAATAAAATGTGATACAGGGCCACAGCAAAATTTTAATCAGTTTCTATTTATAGTAACATTAAAAATGGCCGCTTAAAGAAATTCAAGTAAAGTGACAAACTGATAATTTTTAAGCTGCAAACACCACACCTGGCACACATGTTCAATTTATAATGCAAAACAAAATGTGATACAGAAAATGCACAAGTTTGTTAAATTTTTTATTTTTAGTAACATAAAAATGGCCACAAAGGTAAATTTTGAGTATGATGATAAATTGACCCTACATTTTTGAATCTGGTTCAATTAGTTCAATTAGTGTTAAATGCTTGAACTGGATGTTGTACTGGAAAGTCGGCTCCACAGACACAGCTGCATAAAGCAGTGCATTTTAATCCGGCCTTGTTGCACTTACTACGCTTGGATCTGCATTCTTTTTTACAAGCACATTTCAACAGTTCACGACAAGTCAAAGATGCTTGTGGCAAAACAGTCCAAAAAGGCTGCCATTGTCTGTCCATAAACTGCCAACCCCAGTCACTTGGATCTGGAAGCACTGGTTGTCGTTCATGTGCCTGGCTCCAAATATGGCCTCCTTGGTAAATTGCCCGTTTGCAGTGCTGAAACAAGGCCTCACTCGTTGGAGGAATGTTTTCAATTTGGCGGCCAGTCTTTGTAAACATGTATTTCCTGGCACTATTGACATCATGGCAGTTGCTACCTCTGTCATACAAAAGCGTCACAAAACGCTCCAGAACTGACATGTCATTAGCTGTTAGTTCAAATGGAGCACAACACAGTTTTTGAAATGTGTCTGTAACATGGTCGCATTTGCTCCAGACCTCCCAAGCTGTCTTCTTGCCGATACCATTAAAACAGCTGACGGTGTCACAACCTGTAAAACTGTGAAACAAAGGCAGACATTGGGCTTTGGCAACACCTAAAACTTTGCGTATGTCATGAGCTGCAATGTATCGGAAGTCTTTTCCTGCACCCATGGCAATCCATAATTGCAGGTGAGGGTGGCGAGTCATGGCAGCAACAGAAAGAACCACAACATCTGTGTCGACAGTGCGAATCAGAATCCTGCGGCAATGTTCAGCTGCATGGGCCAGGTGAAGCATCATCCGTGTGTCTGCTTCCTCGTGATTACATGGTGAAAGATTCGTGTGGTCAATGGGTTTATTGGAGATTACATCTGGACCTTGAGTGGTAACAATAAGTTTCTCTGATTGTACTGTAAGAAGATATTGTGCTAGGAATGCAAACAACTGGGTCTTGTTCGCATCCACCCGCAAGAAACTTCCCCACTGCTATGGTAATACGGTTTCTGGCGTCACACGCTTTCTCTTCTCTAGTCCTCGTCGCTCTCTTGTGAAAGCTTTTAAGCTGTCACTTCGATAACAGTCCCAAACTACATCTAGACGATGGGAGACATTTTGCAGGGTCTGCATCACATAGGGGATAAACACCTGGTTTGCGTAGTCAGCAAATGTTTTTGCAGATCCTGGCCTCAACATATTGACAACAGCCGCTCCATCAAGGATGGTCATGTCAGTGACTGTTGGCACTGCTGATGAAGTTTGGAGAGGTTGTTATCATGAAGAGTGACTAACTCTGCGCTTTTTTCTAGAAATGGGTTGCCAGTTTCCTGTATCACATCCATTAATCTACACACGGCAGCCTTGAAGTTTTCTTGGAATCCTTTGTCTTGTTCATGATGCTGGTCTGATTCTTTGCTGCGTTTTATTTCAAAAGATAACTCTAGGTCTTGAAGAACTTTGGAGACCTCTGGCCCTCCAATCATCCAGCGTCTCAATGCTGAGGGGTTTTCAGTGAGTCCCACTGCTCCTCCCTCACCTTTGATGATGGCATTGTTTTGCTCATGTGCTTGGTCTAGTGCCATTTTTGAGAAGGGGCGAGATGTCTTTTGCAGAACGAATCGACCTTGCATCAAGTCTTCGTAGCACATTGAACTACCACCCTGCAGTTTCTTCATGTCATGAATGTGCACGGAGAGCCATCTTCCATAATTTTGTTGATCTAGTGCAAAAAACCAAGGCGTTAGGGTTGAAAACTAGCAGCATCTTGGTTTTCATGGCTTACATTATGATTGTCCATGGCTGAATAAAAAGTGGCTGCACAATCTAAAAGAAAGAGAAAGAGAAAAATCAATGTTTAATTTGTTGAATACTGATCCAATACAAAGTTCTTAATAAAATCTTTACCTTATTTAACTAAGTTATTAACTATGTTCAACTACGTTCAGTAACCGAGTTTCTACAAACTGGAACAGTTTGCCTACCAATGTAAAACGAGCACCCTCAATTATAAACATTTTCAAAAATCTCATAGACAGCAATCCAAAATGTATACTGCAGTTTAGATGCTATGACGAATGATAATGAAATAGGAAAATTTAATGCATCCAAACACCTAAAAGGCCTAACAGCCTGCACATCAACAAGCTCCTATTACTACTACTACTACTACTATTAAAATATTATGATTATCACAACCAGTTTGTTGGTTTTTTTAAATGTGATTACTGATCCAATATTATAAATTATCTGCATCCTATATTATATTTTATTATTATCTAAGAAAAATGAATGAAAGCACTTTTGCATCAAATTAAAAGCTACTTACCCAAATCAATGAATCTTTGTCTTTTCTGAGTTTCCTAAGACACTTTTGACTTTCTGTTTGTGTTCGCGTTCGGCTGTCTTGCGATTCAGTTTGTGCCGCACAGTACTCTCGCACTGAAGGCTTTATTTTTATTCTAAAAGTATGCGTACTCGGTAACCAATAAAATAATCAAATAGGACAAATAAATTATTGAGTTAATTTTGGTATAAAAAAAGGAATTTTTTTCTATATGTTTACTGCTTCAAAACAAGGAGTTGCAAATAAATAAATTCCTACGCGTCTGCAAATAGTCCCTACGCGTCTGCAAATAGTCCCTACGCTTTATGATAACATTACGTTAAAAATAACAAAGATTTGGTTTGGCTCTGTTTCTAAATTTAAAATATTATTATTTGTGAACACATTTTAACTCATGTCATGTTTGTAGCATGATGATGCACGATCTATGCTTATTAATGCAACATAGAACCCCAACTATTATTTCATCACCTCGTCACTCTGTCTGCCAGGTACACATTTTTGTACACGTTATTTCACCCACTTACAATTTTCGGAGCAATTTGAAACTTTGCACACAATTATTCATTGTCCCTAACAAACTATGAATTAATAAAGTAAAAAATCAAATTAATTAATTAATTAGTGGTTATTAAATAAGTATGAAAGTATTCAGAAATATGGCTAAAAATGTTCTTTCTTTGTTTTAAAAATAATGTTCTGTATATTTTGCTTGTTATTTGGAATTTAATTGTGATATGTACTTTTATGTACCTGACATATTTTTACAAATTGTTTTTTGTTTTATTTTGTTATTATTTTTGTTTCAAACATTTGCTTCAATGTAAATTTCCCGAAGACTTTTTAGAATGTCACAATTGGAGGACACATTTCATTTGAAGGCATTTGTAGTTATAATGCCACGTGCAGTATTTTTTTTTTACTTGACAATTTAAATCTACACAGTATTGTCTTGTTTTATGAAAGACTAAAACAATATTTGAAATTAAAGTTATCTTTTTCTATATGAATGTTGTCAATATGTGAATTATTCCCAATCAAGGGAGTTAATACTGTAATATTGTCTAATGTAATTTTTTTCTCACCAACTATTGACAAGACTAATGAGACACTTTGGAATGTGTCTTGACGTTCTGGTTGTTCATTCAGCAAAGAAGATTATTACGTCTTAGCTCAAACCTCCTTCAGGGTGGCCAGGGATGGCAGCGAGCAGGACTCGAACTCGGGACCGTCGGGATGACAGTCCGCCGCGCTAATCACACGAGTAGGCAGACACTCTATCAAACAGTTAACTTAATTTTACTCCTAGACCGTGTCCGTGTGTCCTTGATGAAAAATGAATGACATTATTTTACTGACACAAAATAATCCAATGATTTCAGAATGTATTTTCATTATGGATGTTACCTCCTAAAAATGGAAAGCATTCTTTAAGATATATTTTTGTATGATAGAAGTATAGTTATATATAATTGCATAGGTGTGTCTATTACTTTTTATCAGTTTATCACTTTCACTTCACATTCAGGCTGTGCCTACTATAAACTTCCACTACCACATTGGTTTAGTGGAAATACCCAAATTGTGTTTCAAAAAGACCACAACCCATGTTGAGAAATACTATCTGATCAAAAAGAAAAGAATCAAAATTATAATTAATTCTTCACATTATCAATATCTAATATAATATTCGAGCCATTCTCTATTTTTTCGTTAGTTTGTTTATAGAGCTTGATTTAAATAAGCTGACTTCCTTGGATGACGTAGTGTAACCATCTATAAATAGAATTGCAGTGTCTACTAAAAATAGCACAGAGCTTTTGCAACTCTTCTCCCGCAGTATTTGTTGTCTACACAATTTCTTGACCTCTCTCTTCTTGTCATTGAGCGGTTACCACGTGACCTTTGCACGCAGTTAAATAGTTTAGGCGTCGATTCTTTATTCATCTACTCAAAAATCAAAAAAAGTTTTTAATAGTTCCCATTTCAACATGTTGATATTTTTGTGACTACAATGCTGTCATCATTTTGTGGAGATTTTAAAACAAACATTCTGACAAACACAAGGAGGAGACCATAAGATCTAAACAAACATTCTGACAAACACATGGAGGAGATCATAAGATCTAAACAAACATTCTGACAAACACATGGAGGAGATCATAAGATCTAAACAAACATTCTGACAAACACATGGAGGAGACCATAAGATCTAAACAAACATTCTGACAAACACAAGGAGGAGACCATAAGATCTAAACAAACATTCTGACAAACACAAGGAGGAGACCATAAGATCTAAACAAACATTCTGACAAACACAAGGAGGAGACCATAAGATCTAAACAAACATTCTGACAAACACAAGGAGGAGACCATAAGATCTAAACAAACATTCTGACAAACACAAGGAGGAGACCATAAGATATAAACAAACATTCTGACAAACACAAGGAGGAGACCATAAGATCTAAACAAACATTCTGACAAACACAAGGAGGAGACCATAAGATCTAAACAAACATTCTGACAAACACAAGGAGGAGACCATAAGATCTAAACAAACATTCTGACAAACACATGGAGGAGACCATAAGATCTAAACAAACATTCTGACAAACACAAGGAGGAGACCATAAGATCTAAACAAACATTCTGACAAACACAAGGAGGAGACCATAAGATCTAAACAAACATTCTGAAAAACACAAGGAGGAGACCATAAGATCTAAACAAACATTCTGACAAACACAAGGAGGAGACCATAAGATCTAAACAAAGTTGAAACAAAAGATTGTTTGAAATTGTCTTTGTGTTGACTGACATCACACACCCACCTGCTGCTAGACAATCATCTGATTGTACACGTCTTTGTTTTGTCTTGTATCTAATGCATTATGTCTAAGGTGATGCTCCATGTTTTGGAATGACATTGTTGCGAGATGTGATACTCAAATATTTTGTATGTTCATGCCTGATTTAAAAAAAACAACAACTGGTTATAAAGATTCTCTATCATTTACTTGTCTAAATAAAATTCATAAACAAATTGCGACTGAGCAAAGGTAGTCTTGGTTCCCTGTGTTTTGTCTGACTTAATGAATGTATGGTTTAGAATCAGAAGACTTGGTATTGAACCAATAAGTACGATGTTACTACCTAGATCAACATCACTCAACTTTAGGTGACCTTTAGGTGACCTTGCTGACACTCTGTAGACCATTTGGAAAAATAATTGTAGCACCGAATTATTTTCCCCCAACTATTTCAGCATTCCTTGCTATATTTTACAGTATTGAGATATTCTCTTGTTGATTTGCCAACTTAACCTTTGAAAACCTTTCAGTTTTATCAATAAATATTTATCTTTCACTCCCACAAAAGTATACAACTTTCTATCTTTCACTCCCACAAAAGTATACAACTTTCTATCTTTCACTCCCACAAAAGTATACAACTTTCTATCTTTCACTCCCACAAAAGTATACAACTTTCTATCTTTCACTCCCACAAAAGTATAAAACTTTCTTTCACTGCCATAAAACTTAAAGAGAAACAAAAGTCAACTTGTCTGCCCCACCGCTGTTGATGAGCAGGTAAGACTGCCAACTATATTGGTTGCTAAAACTCATTCTCTCGCAGGCTCAGATATCCGCAATAACAAAATCAAAAATGTTTTTAATGACACTAAACTACTACATAATATATCAGTTCAGTTGGCCCCCTTCAGTTCAGTTGGTACATCCTCATCTCAAAAAAAAAAATAATTAGCTTGGCTTGGTCGCAGTCATATCTTGGCTAATCATTCACAGTCATATCTTGGCTAATCATTCACAGTCATATCTTAGCTAAGCATTCGCAGTCATAACTTGGCGTTAAGCATTCACAGTCATATCTTGGCTAAGCATTCACAGTCATAACTTGGCGCTAAGCATTCACAGTCATATCTTGGCTAAGCATTCACAGTCAGAACTTGGCTAAGCATTCACAGTCATCTCTTGGCTAAGCGTTCACAGTCATATCTTGGCTAAGCATTCATAGTCATAACTTGGCGCTAAGCATTCACAGTCATATCTTGGCTAAGCATTCACAGTCATATCTTGGCTTTGTTTTATAAGCGGTCTAATGCAACGACTACTTTTTTCTTTTCTGATAGCGAAAAATTTAATTTTTAAAATCAACTATGCAAGCAGTTTTTTCATAAAAATACACCAATTTTACAACTATTCACTATTAATAGTAACAAACACGGGAAGCTATTTAGTAAGGAGGATGGCTATTCACACATTTATAGAAACGATTTTAAAAAGGGGAAAAAATCTATTTAGTATGCATACGAATGGAACATAATTTAACACGGCAATTCTAAGTAGTTTTTCATATTATCTAGTGTAGTGCCGTGCAATGTTTAGACCTCTATTTATAGTCAAGGTCGTATGGCTAAGCTTATGAAAGATTGGTGCGACTAGTACTAGTGTTTGGTAATGTAAGTTTATCTTATATTAAAAAGCATTTATGGGGTAAAATATATGTCTCTACATTTGAGAATCATAGCTGTGACTTGATACACTGTTCTACTTTTTGAGATTCGGTACTACAGCCGTGTATATTGTCATGGGTAGATACTTACAGACTATTTAGAACTATTGGTGTGGCTTTGTTTCTTTGTTTGCTCCTTTGTTCTAGAATCTTTCAACGGGTGGAAGAATAAATGAATTCTAGGAACGCCTACTTCTGATAGGATCCAATAAAAAAAGTCTCTGACTCATGCATTCACCAGAACACAGCAGGTTCCACAATGTTCCAATCGTGACAATCTAACCCAAAATTTATTGTTCCCACAGAAAACTAACAACATTAAAATCAGAGTTGTATCCCTTGTGACGCGCGTGACAACATTTACCTTATCAGACAGCAATATCAACGTGGCTGCCAGGACCCAGAGTTTAACAGACAGCAATATCAACAAAGCTGCCAGGACACAGAGTTTATCAGCCCTAAGTGTCCCGTGCCAGTCATACTTGTAGACATAAAAACAGATGAAATGCTAAACCAAGGCAATGTATCATTTCCATTCACCCCCCCCCAGACACACACACACACACACACACCCTTCCGGACCGTTATGTGACACCGCAAACTCTGCTCTTGTCTAACAAAAACCCAGATAACCCCAAGAGTAAAGTCTTGACGCCAGCAGTTTATATAATCAAGACAGCTGGCATGTCGCATTCATTAGGAAGTCAAACAGAGGCAGCTGAAACTTAAACTGTTACTCTGGAATATACACAGTTCAAATCTAAATAGTGCTGCATATTTGTCTGTCTGTCTGTCTGTCTATCTATCTATCTATCTATCTATCTATCTATCTATCTTAATGTCTGTTAGTTTGTGTATCTGTTCTTGATTAAAGATTAAAATCTCTCTTACCTGTATATCAAGATATTTGCTAAAGCTAAACGCCTTGGTTACTTGGTCAGTCGCACATCTTCCTTTCACTTATTCTTGTTAGTCTATTACCTAAAGAGTCACGAGTACAACTTACTATCTAGTTACTAGTTTCATTTCAATCAAAATAGTGCCTGTCAGAGTTTGTAGCACGTGTACTCTGTTTTAACCATAACGTAACCATCGTGGCTCGAGCTCTAGTTTTCTAATTGTGTTTGTGTTTCCAAGGTGACGTTAAGGAGAGACTCAACCATTGGTTGACGGTGCAATACACAGTGATGAAACCACAATAGGGTCTTCTGGCGCTATTCAAATGTTTCATTTGACCTATTGATTAGTTCGGGAGACGCCTTGAAGATGTCAGTTTAATTTGACCTATTGATTAGTTCGGGAGACGCCTTGAAGATGTCAGTTTAATTTGACCTATTGATTAGTTCGGGAGACGCCTTGAAGATGTCAGTTTAATTTGACCTATTGATTAGTTCGGGAGACGCCTTGAAGATGTCAGTTTAATTTGACCTATTGATTAGTTCGGGAGACGCCTTGAAGATGTCAGTTTAATTTGACCTATTGATTAGTTCGGGAGACGCCTTGAAGATGTCAGTTTAATTTGACCTATTGATTAGTTCGGGAGACGCCTTGAAGATGTCAGTTTAATTTGACCTATTGATTAGTTCGGGAGACGCCTTGAAGATGTCAGTTTAATTTGACCTATTGATTAGTTCGGGAGACGCCTTGAAGATGTCAGTTTAATTTGACCTATTGATTAGTTCGGGAGACGCCTTGAAGATGTCAGTTTAATTTGACCTATTGATTAGTTCGGGAGACGCCTTGAAGATGTCAGTTTAATTTGACCTATTGATTAGTTCGGGAGACGCCTTGAAGATGTCAGTTTAATTTGACCTATTGATTAGTTCGGGAGACGCCTTGAAGATGTCAGTTTAATTTGACCTATTGATTAGTTCGGGAGACGCCTTGAAGATGTCAGTTTAATTTGACCTATTGATTAGTTCGGGAGACGCCTTGAAGATGTCAGTTTAATTTGACCTATTGATTAGTTCGGGAGACGCCTTGAAGATGTCAGTTTAATTTGACCTATTGATTAGTTCGGGAGACGCCTTGAAGATGTCAGTTTAATTTGACCTATTGATTAGTTCGGGAGACGCCTTGAAGATGTCAGTTTAATTTGACCTATTGATTAGTTCGGGAGACGCCTTGAAGATGTCAGTTTAATTTGACCTATTGATTAGTTCGGGAGACGCCTTGAAGATGTCAGTTTAATTTGACCTATTGATTAGTTCGGGAGACGCCTTGAAGATGTCAGTTTAATTTGACCTATTGATTAGTTCGGGAGACGCCTTGAAGATGTCAGTTTAATTTGACCTATTGATTAGTTCGGGAGACGCCTTGAAGATGTCAGTTTAATTTGACCTATTGATTAGTTCGGGAGACGCCTTGAAGATGTCAGTTTAATTTGACCTATTGATTAGTTCGGGAGACGCCTTGAAGATGTCAGTTTAATTTGACCTATTGATTAGTTCGGGAGACGCCTTGAAGATGTCAGTTTTATTTGACCTATTGATTAGTTCGGGAGACGCCTTGAAGATGTCAGTTTAATTTGACCTATTGATTAGTTCGGGAGACGCCTTGAAGATGTCAGTTTAATTTGACCTATTGATTAGTTCGGGAGACGCCTTGAAGATGTCAGTTTAATTTGACCTATTGATTAGTTCGGGAGACGCCTTGAAGATGTCAGTTTAATTTGACCTATTGATTAGTTCGGGAGACGCCTTGAAGATGTCAGTTTAATTTGACCTATTGATTAGTTCGGGAGACGCCCTTGAAGATGTCTGAGAGTCCAAGACTTGTGTGTAGTTGTGGAGAAATTGTGTTGAAAATAGTATATCTTCTAATTAGTACTAGCTTTATATTTTACCTCAAGTTGAATCTGTACCAAGTGTAAAGAGGCCTACACGTTAGGCTCAGTTTGTATTCACATAACAATGTCGTTCAAGTTATTTCAAGTTCTACAATAAAAACAATATAAATCGTCTACATCTCAGTCTACTTCTACTGCCTGGTGATACATTCGAACGACCTACAACAGACCTTAGCGTGGAAGCACTTCTGATTAAAGTCAAACCAATACATGTTGTTTTTTTTGTGTGTTAATTATTTCAACCACAAAGACAAACATTTTCGATATTTATGCACACAAAAAACAGTCAAACAAGTTTTAAAACCAAGCTCTTCAACATACTTCAGTTAACAAGAGCAGCACTCGCTGACAGGTGTCTAGCCGCAGTGCAAACAAGTTTTTGAAGTTTCTCTCGATTGCTAAGAATTACCCGGCACTCAAACAAAGCTTCCAAGTTACATATTCATTGTTTAAAGACATTGGTATAAACGTCTTATATATATAAATATCATGGGCGTAGCCAGAGGGGGGGGGGTTGGGATTCAACACCACCCCGAAATGAAATCTCCCCCTTGGGAATCGGAATTTAGTGTTTTTTTTCTTTGATTTTGTTTATTTTAGGTGAGATTTTAATACTAAACCATCACTTGCCCCAGCACAACCAATGGGGTTTTGAGTTTAAAACCCTCTACCAGGGGTTTGAGTTTTAAACCCCCTACTTGGGGGTTTTGCAGTTAACTCCCCCTCTTCTATAAAACAAAACAAAACAAAAATGCAAACGAATATCCCCTAATTCCAAGAGCACAGTTAAACAAGATTTTGATTTAAACCCCCCCCCCTCCAAAATGTACGATAAACCCCCTCTTCAATATAAAAAAAAAAGCTAATTACGCACTCAAAATGTTATGAGCGAAGCTAAATAGGTTTTGACTTAGTTTTGAGTTTAAACCCCACTTAAGCGGGGTTTGAAGGTAAAAAATACCTCTTTAATAATAAAAACAAAGCAAATTATACGCTCAAAATGTTATGAGTGTAGTCAAAGGGGTTTTGAGCTTAAACTTCCCTCCAGTGGAGTTTGAAGCTAAAAGTACCTCTTCAATATAAATAAAAGCTAATTACTCACTCTAAAATCTATAAGCGTTGCCAAAAGGGGTTTTGAGTTTAAACCCCCTGCCAGCGGGGTTTGAGGCTAAAAAATACATCTTCAGTTGAAGAAAAAAAGCAAATTACGCACTCAAAATGCTATGAGCGTTGCAAAAAGGGGTTTTGAATTTAAACCCCCATTCAAATGGATATAATGCTAAAAAATACCTCTTCAATATAAAAAAAAAAGCAAATAACACACTAAAATTATTTGAGCGTAGCCAATCCAATCTACAGATGGCGTTTTTTTAAAGTTTGAAATCCCTCAAGATGGTTTTGAGTTTAAGATACCCCTTACAGGGCATTCTGAGGTGGATAACCCCCAACAGATGATTTTGACGATAAAACTTTTCTTTTCGATATAAAATCTAAAGCAAAATACAGTCACTTAATTCCAAGAGCGTATTCAAGAGAGATTACACATTTTTACCAGTAGCAGGACTAAGATGGCTAAGATGCGACGCATGAGGTTTGCGGGACATGTTCTCCGACAAAATGAATTACGCATAAGAAGAGTTGCAATGATATCCTAGTACAACTTGACGCCACTCATTCATTGAGGTCCTCATGGCAGGTGGGAAGAGGCTTCAGACACTACCAGTGACAGATTTTTATGGAAACAGCTTGACGTCAAATGCTCCGAACGGCGCGGGAGGGTCTAAGTCAGTAAGAATAGCACATTAGGTTTTTGAAATAAAACTTGTTAATAGCAGAAAAATGCACTGTAGATACCTCAGAATATGCATTTAGTTGGCTTTTAATATCAGAAATAGTGCTTTGCGGAGGGGCTCAGCGCTGGGGGAGCGCTAGGGGGGAGCAGACATGCTGGCAATGGCGGGGAGTCTAAAATTTTCCCACTAACTCCAGTAAGAAATTCTAGGGCACAATAAACGTCTTCCGAATGAATGAAGGGTCAGAATGTAAGGAAGATTATGTACACACACACACACCCACACACCTACACACATAAAAATATATTTCTTTTGCTGGTGGTGCGGGGGGGGGGGGAAATCCCCTCAAACTCGCCCCCACCCCCGAAAAAATTCCTCGCTACGTCCATGACACACACACACACACACATATATATATATATATATATATATTAGTGATCATCTTGATCTCTTGGTTTGTTTCATTGAAATCATGAGCCAAAAAAATGTAGACCTATCAACGTCTGAATCATTTTTTTTTATTTGTAATCTAAGTGTCGCTGCCAGTACTACAAGTAAGCCTCAGTTCTTGTAAAGTGTAGCCTATAAGAACAACATGGTTGTTATTGAAACTGTTTTTTTACTCTAGAGTTTGCATCATTCATTTAGAACGCACGTTATACACGGTACTCGAGGCAAACTTTACGAAGACACTTCAACAGTGTGTAGTTGAGAGTCATTCTACAAAGCAATGATGTTAATACTTGCTTGAGACTATCTGAATATCAAAGCCAAGGGAAGCTATTCAATTTATAAACCTCTCAGAACTGTTGGAGACATTCCGACACGTGAGTTCAAATACTCAAGAAACGTGTGCTCACACTTTGAACAATAAATGAAATTAACTTTAAAAAAAAATCGAAACATGTTTTTTTTTAAAACTTTATTTTGATCAGAAGTTTGAGTGAACGTTGAAAGAACATTGTGTATGCCAAGCATTTGATATTACATGGAGTAGTTGATACGGATAGGGAAGAAATTGTATGCGAAACGGATTTATTTTAGAAAAGAAATTTGTCTTTGCATTTTATAATTCATTACGGAGTACAAAATTACGATCAAATTAACTTGACCTTACGAGCCTTGCGTGTAGCTAAGTCATTTAGTATATCATCAAAACTCTATTTCGTACATAGATCACATAAGAATTCCCAAACTGTTCAATCTTTTTTCGTGAAGTGTTGAACTCAAGTTATTTTTGATTATTTTGAGGCGCGAGATGCTTCTTTCACCGGATGTCACAGTTACAGGTATTGTTTAAAATATTCTGAGTGCAAAAAGTGCTAAAAGTAGTTCAGGAAAGCAGTGTATCTTTCAGTAGTGGACAGGTAGGCTAAAAATTCTACCCAGATTTGGCGATTTTAAGACTAAGACTGCTTTATTGATCCTTACGCAAATTTGTTGGAATATGCCTTAAAGATTCCATTTCATCTGCTGAATCTCGCCCACATATATCTACTGACTGGCCAGTTGATGGCGTCAATACTTGCTCGAGGCTCAATAAACTTTCTTGTGTCATCAGGCTGCAGCTTCATGACAAGAATCCTAAATAGATTGCGGTTTGATTTCAGTTGTTTAAATCTCTGCTGCAAGGATTGAATTAAAGTATCTACAATTCTAGTCAAACAATCTATTCTGTAGTCCTTCAGCATTTCCAGGTGTGAAGTTTTCCATAGATTTATCATAGTGCCTTTCCTTTGACAATTGGCTGTAAAGACTGCAACAACTGGCTGTCACAAGTTTCTGAAAGAAACTCATCAACTCACAGTTTCCTTAGCCAATTCATCAAGTTGTTGTACGAACCATTTTAGCTGAAAGGGGGAATTGCTGCAAATAGTTTTGTGTGTAATGTCTGTCCGTCCCATTTAAGATCTCGTAAACTAGAAAGGATATTAAAAACAGACATCATGATATTTTAGACCTTTCAAAGTTCTGATGCAACGACTACTTTTTCTTTTCTTTTCTGAAAACGAAAATTTAATTTGTAAAATCAACTACGCAAGCAGTTTTTTCATAAGGATACACCATTTTTACAACTAGTCACTAATAATACAAAAAAAAAAAAAAAAAAAACAAGGTTACAAAGACAGTTTGTGTGGAAACACAAACTCAAAATCGGCCCCCGACGTGTTCCACCCAGGCAGGCTCCAATATTTTCAAAAAGAACATCCGAATGAAATTATATCAAAGACAAATGAGAGATAAGAATGGAGAAAGAAGGTTGACAGATCTTGTGTAGTGCCCCAACGGTACAGCAGATCAAAGGATAGGTACAAGTGAATGCAAAGTTAGATGTGAACCTGGCCTAACTAGTTTCCCTTTCAGACCTTGTGGTCTATAGGGCAGATGATGTAAAGTTCATCTGTTTTTGTGGTCTACGGTTAACGAGGGTGTCATGTAGCCAGCACAACGTCCAACCGCCTTTACTTTTCCCCAACTAATATCAGGTACCCATTGGAGCTGGGTGGACTCAGAGGCGCCTAAGGATTCAGAAGTTAAAAATCCCAGTCTTCACCAGGATTCGAACCCGGGGCCCCCGGTTCGGAAGCCAAGCGCTTTACCGCGCCTCTCCTGGCCTAACTGAAGTCTTATAATTATTATTGTTTTGAAGAGGCTCAATCTGTTATTCGAATTGCAAATACTCTGCAATAAAGTAAATGCTTACGAAAATGAACTTTACAAGATTACTTTTCGGTTTAATTTAGGTCTAACTTATAATGCATACTAATTAGCTTTTTCTCTTTAAAAAACTGTTTGCATAACTGATTCATTCTAAAAATTAGATTTTTCGCTTTCAGAAAAAAAAGTAGCCGTTGCATCAGAACTTTGAATAATCTAAAATATTATGATGTCCGATTTTCATTTTATCTTCTGTTTTCTGAGATCTAAACGGGATGGTCGGACGGCCAGACGGACAGACAGCCCATACAAAACTAATAGCGTCTTTTTCGTTTATCGTTTCGGAGGCCACTAAAAAAATACTTTAAAAAAAAAAACAAAGCTTATATCAATTTTTTTTTTTACAATAGAAATAACGGTAACTTTCATCCAGATGTTGACATTTCTTCTCCCTCCACCCTTGTCAACTGGTGATAGGATCATAGTGTACTTAGGAAACAAAAAGCAAGACATGCGCTAAACAATTGGTACAAATATTTCTAATCGCATTGATTTATTGTTGTTGGTTTAGATCTATTACAAATTTAATAACATGACTGATTCAAAGTTATTGATAGAACTACGCAGACTATGGGCTTTGTCTCCGCTAGGTATTATGTGTTGTATTTTGTTCTGGTTTATTGTTCTCTTGAGCCTTTCTACAAACATTCACTTTAAACACGGTGTGAAGCAAATGAATAAAGTCAGTGAGTAGTGAGCTCTGTCTTCTCAACGAACATCTTCAATGCACCAAAATGTATTTCGAAGGAAGGGATGTAAGGGGGAGGGGTGAGTGCTGGAGAGGACAAGACTAGGAGACGTCCAAGGCTTAATGTCATCCCAACCCAGCCATGTTCGTGAAACAGCGAAATCTTCTTGCCATTCAAATAGTGTAGGACCTGGACCAAGGAATGGGGTAACAGAGAATTAGAGGATACTTCCTCCCCCCATTCCAAATGTAGACCACTCAACGCTCAGTGTCTTCTTTAACTCACCCACGTTGTCCACTCGTCAGGCGTGGGAAGAATTTCCTCCCCAGAAAGTTGTATTAGTTTTATCTGTAAGTTCTATCCGGTATTCAATAGTAGCAACTGAAATTAACCCAGAAATGTATAAAGTTACATTTGATTAAACCTATCTGCTCATTGTGTAGTTGCTACAACTTTTCTGCTAAATAAATAATCTGTGTTATTTTCTGTTCTGTTCATTTCTTGTTTAGAAATTTTGTCTTTGACAGAACAAGATTTATTTCAAAATAACAAAATGTTTAGTCCACAATAAGTTCTTGTGGTGAGATACAATGAAGTCTTTTAGTGAGGCACAGTGAAATGTTGTGGTGAGATACAATGAAGTCTTTTAGTGAGGCACAGTGAAATGTTGTGGTGAGATACAATGAAGCCTTTTAGTGAGACAGTGAAATGTTATGGTGAGATACAATGAAGCCTTTTAGTGAGACAGTGAAATGGTGTGGTGAGATACAATGAAGCCTTTTAGTGAGGCACAGTGAAATGTTGTGGTGAGATATAATGAAGCCTTTTAGTGAGACAGTGAAATGTTGTGGTGAGATAAAATGAAGCCTTTTAGTGAGACTGTAAAATGTTATGGTGAGATACAATAATGCCTTTTAGTGAGACAGTGAAATGTTGTGGTGAGATACAATGAAGCCTTTTAGTGAGGCACAGTGAAATGTTGTGGTGAGATACAATTAAGCCTTTTAGTGAGACAGTGAAATGTTGTGGTGAGATACAATGAAGTATTTTAGTGAGGCACAGTGAAATGTTGTGGTGAGATACAATTAAGCCTTTTAGTGAGACAGTGAAATGTTGTGGTGAGATACAATGAAGTATTTTAGTGAGGCACAGTGAAATGTTGTGGTGAGATACAATTAAGCCTTTTAGTGAGACAGTGAAATGTTGTGGTGAGATACAATGAAGTATTTTAGTGAGGCACAGTGAAATGTTGTGCTGAGAGACAGAATTAAACTACACATTTAAATTACTATAGATAAGTAGACGGCTTCATATAACAATAGATGTCCTCTAACGTCATCTATCACGTTCCCTCATGTCCTGTCAGTGGTACAAATTTACCCTTTTTATTATTTCAACATTATTTCAACATTTGACCATAATAATTATTGTGTATGTGTAGTTTTATTGTGTGTGCGTGGATTGCGTATTTATGTGTGTTGTGTGTGTGTATGCATATGTTTTATTTTTATGTGTGTATGTTTTTTTTAAGGTTGAATTTGTATGTGTGTAGCTCGTGTGTGGTTTGTGTGTATGTGTATGTGGTTTATTGTCACATAAAGTTATTACTAATTAGAGTTTTAGTGGCTCTACTAGAGAATCTTTTTGAAGACTAAACACATTTTTTTCCCTTCTATTAAAATGTAGTCGACACGTTGGAAGCAAATTGGCTTTATTAAACTGAAGGAGTTCGTTTTTATATGGAGGTTATTGAGTGTGAGAAGAAATAACATCTAACAGCTTGGAGATTAGTTGCTGTCATTTCAAAGTCAAACTAGCAGCATGACAAAAGGTCAGTAGTACACACTATGACACAACCCCACATCTCAATTGTACTGACAACAATAACCTTAAATGTACAGATATTGACAATTTTATTTATTAACAGAATCTGCGTCAGATAATTGAAACGTATTTTTTTCTACTGAATGTGTCTGACTAAGACATTTGGATGAGATAGACAACTTCAGTAAAACTTTACTAGAACTGTTTAAATCTAAAACTCCATTACATGGTTGATGAGCTAACGGTGCCAACCCGCGAATTATGTTCGAAAAAAGTGCGACAACTCAATAAGAATGAACATTGCAAAATGCAATATTATTTTCCTTTGATAAAAAGACGTGAGCGGAAATGCGACAACTCACGTGACCATTCTCTCTTCCCATACTGTTTTGTATCAAGACCTTGCATCTCTTTGACATTTGTCACTTTATCGAAGCCTTTCAAAATTATTCTACATAAATTCCTTTGACTATTATCAAAACCTTTATAACCTATTGTACACAGATTCCTTTGACTATTATCAAAACCTTTATAAGCTATTGTACACAGATTCCTTTGACTATTATCAAAACCTTTATAACTTATTGTACACAGATTCCTTTGACTATTGTCAAAACCTTTATAACTTATTGTACACAGATTCCTTTGACTATTATCAAAACCTTTATAACTTATTGTACACAGATTCCTTTGACTATTATCAAAACCTTTATAACTTATTGTACACAGATTCCTTTGACTATTATCAAAACCTTTATAACTTATTGTACACAGATTCCTTTGACTATTATCAAAACCTTTATAACTTATTGTACACAGATTCCTTTGACTATTATCAAAACCTTTATAACTTATTGTACACAGATTCCTTTGACATTTGTTACTTCATTGCCACGCTACAAACGCTACAAATTCCTTGTACAATTGTTTGTTTATTTTAACTGAACATTTGATGACGTAGTCAAGTTTTCTTCTAAGATGGTTTACTTCTCTCGAGCTTCCCTCTCCCAGAGTTCCTCCCCCGTCACTTCCCTCCTCCCAATGACTTCCTATCAATGTACCAGACGACATAAGTTGTTCCCTCACCCAGAGTTCCTCCCCCGTCACTCCCTTCCTCCCAATGACTTCCTATCAATGTACCAGACGACATAAGTTGTTCCCTCACTAAACACATTTTCTCTGTCGGCTGAACTCACGGACTGTGTCTCAAACTTTGGTCACGGTTGATAGCTCCGGTCAAAAGATGCGATAGTGCTTACACCAGCAATCTATTGCCTCTACACGAGTACGTTGAAGACTGGAGTTAAGGTGTAGTAGGGGTGGGGAGAGGAGAGGTAAGAACGATGAGACTAAACGATCAACGAATGTAACCAATAGAAAGATTTGCTTTACAACTAAAGAGCAATCTTGCGTTTGATTGGTTGATTTAATTTATAAGGGTCAGGGTCTTTTGCTAGTATTGTTACAGCTAAGTTTGTTTTACTTCAGGGTGCAGTATTCGGGACAGAGGAGAATATACTGCCAGTAAATAAAGAAGCAAAAAAAAAGACTGTAAACCATTGCTGACTTGGTCCATTTACAAAGGGTTGAAGTTAAAAGTCGGTTGTACTTAACGTTTTGCAAACTGAAATTAAGGTTAGGGTTAGTATCAACCTGTTTGATATATGGGGATCTAGAACCACTTCGTTTGTCACAAGACGCTAGCAGTGTGCTGGCACCTGCTTCAACTGGTCGTTGTCTAGAGTGATGTCGAAGACCAGACAGTTGACGCTGGAACTGTTTCTATATAATGATTTTAGCCTTGTCGCGATGTCAGCTCTACTTGTAGCTTGCTTGTAGTTTTGTATATGTAATCCAGTACACATAGATCACATGACACCAGAATGAGGGCACCACAGGGCCAAAACTCCAAAATATCATACCCCAAATGATATTTAAACCACATATCGAAGAAGTTTATTAAAACTTATAGAATCATTAAAAAATAATACACATAAATGCGAATGATAAACTATGGTATCCAAATGACTTATATGAGTTAGTTGTCTCAAAATTTGCTAGTGTGGTATACGCCCTGAATAGTCTAAAATATTGTGATGTCGGATTTTCAATATCTTTTCTAGTTTACGAGATCTAAACGGGACGGACGGACAGACTGACAGACATTTCGCACAAACCTAATAGCGTCTTTTTCCCTTTCGGGGGCCGCTAAAAAACACGAGAAACAATGTATCATTTATTTAACGTATTTATGCCAACTGTTTTAGATTCTTGGTCAAAAAATATTTTTTAAGAAATTTCTGTCATATTAATTACTTCATTTACAAAAAAAATTCTTTTTACTTTTTAAAAGAGAAAATGTAAGTATTTAAGGGGAATGTAATTTAAAACAACAATTAGAAAGTAATGTCTCACATTATACACGTGGACGATACAGCTAGCAAGTAGGATAAAGGGGAATGTCATTTAAAACAACAATTAGAAAGTAGTGTCTCACATTATACACGTGAACGATACAGCTAGCAAGTAGGATAAATGGGAATGTAATTTTAAACAACAATTAGAAAGTAGTGTCTCACATTATACACGTGGACGATACAGCTAGCAAGTAGGATAAAGGGGAATGTAATTTAAAACAACAATTAGAAAGTAGTGTCTCACATTATACACGTGAACGATACAGCTAGCAAGTAGGATAAATGGGAATGTAATTTTAAACAACAATTAGAAAGTAGTGTCTCACATTATACACGTGAACGATACAGCTAGCAAGTAGGATAAAGGGGAATGTAATTTTAAACAACAATTAGAAAGTAGTGTCTCACATTATACACGTGAACGATACAGCTAGCAAGTAGGATAAATGGGAATGTAATTTAAAACAACAATTAGAAAGTAATGTCTCACATTATACACGTGAACGATACAGCTAGCAAGTAGGATAAAGGGGAATGTAATTAAAAACAACCATTAGAAAGTAATGTCTCACATTATACACGTGAACGATACAGCTAGCAAGTAGGATAAAGGGGAATGTAATTAAAAACAACCATTAGAAAGTAATGTCTCACATTATACACGTGAACGATACAGCTAACAAGTAGGATCAAGGGGAATGTAATTTAAATCAACAATTAGAAAGTAGTGTCTCACATTATACACGTGAACGATACAGCTAGCAAGTAGGATAAATAGGAATGTAATTTTAAACAACAATTAGAAAGTAGTGTCTCACATTATACACGTGAACGATACAGCTAGCAAGTAGGATAAATGGGAATGTAATTTTAAACAACAATTAGAAAGTAATGTCTCACATTATACACGTGAACGATACAGCTAACAAGTAGGATAAAGGGCAAAGCTTTTTATGTTGAGGCTTTGAATAACAGATTGGTCCTTATCAAAACAATTTGATCCATTAGGTAATCATTCAATAACATTAGTTAGGCCAGGTTCACATTGAACTTCAACATTTTAAACGCAGACATTTCTTTATTTACATTTTGAATTTTAAGATCCGATGTACACTCTTTAAGCAGTCAAATACAGTTACATAGAAAAGAAAGAGATGTAGAGACATGTAGAGGCGATATAAGGTAACTTTAGAGAAAAATTGTTAGAAAATTAATAGAGAAAATTGGAAGAGATTTGGTAAGCGTGAAAAAAAAAGAGACGCCATATTGAATGATCATTGTTGTCAATTAAATCATAAATAAAATTTCTTTGTAATAAAAGAAGAAAAGTTGGACAATTTGATTTAACGCTCTGCTAAAAAGTGAAAATATTTACCGTATACCATTTGAAATCTTTGTCAACACTTCTGATATTCTGTGCATCGTATGCACGCATTAGCTAGCTATTGATAGGTAAAGGCTATTGAAAGGAATTTCTAATATACACTATACAATACAGATTTATACTTTTATGAATGTTTTTATCTTTCCATTTTCTGGCAATCAAAAAAAAAAAAAAAGCCTTGTATTAAATGCATTTTAAATACATAGTTTAAACTCACCAAACTAAAACTCTACAATAAAAACAAAAAGATAACCGTTAGAATGAACGCCTTCTGACACCAAAAACTTTAAAAATTAACATTTATGAAGATGTATCGTAAAACTACCTCAAACTTAATCCTGAGACAAACTTTCCGCGACACCTGACTATAAAATATATCCTTTTTGCTTGACTTTTATGGACAGAACACTCAGATCGCAGGAATTTCAAGTGAACTCTTCAGTTTAGCTCAGAGACACACCGGACTTCTGCTACACTTCTGCTAGACTTTATTGAACATTTATTTTAGGAAACTCTATCACTGGCTCAACGAACGTAGATTCAGTAAATCACTTCTTTACAATTTACTTTATTGTTAATATCGTACATTAAAATGAATCCAAAACGACACAGTCAAACTTAGAGTGACACGAGATGTGTAGATGCTCTAGGTCACTCTAGAAGTTCTTACCAATGTCTCAAGTCCTGAATAGCAAGAGAGCGGATTTAATAAATTAATTGCGGTTGGTCGTTGTGCTGGCTACATAATTTTCTCGTTAAGTTTACAAATTAAAACATTTTTCAACTGTTTTCTAGTACTACTGTTCTAAATGTGAAATACTAAATATAAAGTCTGCTAATTTAGAAGTTCATAGCCACATAGTCTACAGTGTGGTATCACTGGTATGAAGATGCTCTGAGTGGTTTTACTAGCCATTTGGATAGGTGGAAGTAAATAGTAATGCTACATCATCTGCGTCTTCTTTGCATTCACCTCCCTTCTGTAGTTAGTGAGCTGCGTTTCTGATGGGCGGACAACTCACCTCCTACATGCTAATGTTTTTCTCCCCAACCAATAGATTGTTGGATTAGTTACCAACTCTGACGTTTTGATAATCCAGATTACAGCTGGCCAAATGAATGTCGTGATGAAGAAGTGGAGGCTTTTAGCATGCTCGGAATAAGTCAATACATCTCTGTGTTTACGACAGTGTGTCTACCAAGAGCCTTAGGCTACACAAATTAAACAATATACTCTTTTTTAAAAACTAAAATATGCATATAAAATATTTTCTAAAAGGAAAACGCTATTAAATGTATAAGAAATGTATTTCTTTCTTCTAAAATGTAGCATGCTTTTAGATAGAAATATTTTCAAATCAGAAGTAAATTTTTTATTAAAGCTTTCGAACAATTGTAGGAGCGATAGGTGCCTTTGTCCGACCACGTACCAGACACAAAAATCTAAAAGCTGTTCAACATGCACAGTATCAATGCGACTGTATAAAGGTCCCAAAGTCGATGGCGTGAAGCTGTGAGTCTCAAGATTTGAAGCAAGAAGAATAGCCAGGGTGAAAGAGCTGCGCCGAACCAACAAAAAGCTGAAAGAAAAGCAGGTTTATCTACAACTGACCAATCCCACTAACGCCACGTATGCGGCCGGATTTTTAAAGCGAGGATTGGACTTTACAATCACCTTCGAGCCCATAGGAAATGAGAAATGTGCTCATCTTCGATCACGAAGGAGGATATATATAAATATAATTATAAATATATATATATACGTATATATATATATATTTAAGGGGCATCCACAAATATCCTGCCCCCAGGGTTCCACATACTTAGATCCGGTCCTGACAGTACGAATGGTTCCACCACAAACCGTTCACAGACATTTCGTTCACCAACAATTCGTTCAGAGACAACCTTGAGATCTAAACATTATATAATATACATGTAGTTCAGAGAATTGTATTAATTGAATATTACGATTTTAACAAAGTTAATAGCCTTGAAAAGATTCATGACACTATTTTCCTTGACCTTAGACGTCGGACACATACACATAGATTTAGGTCAGTTATGATTTAAAACGAATCAATGTCTTTGTCACAAAGCGTTCTGATACTTCTGCTCTAGTCTAGGGGACTTCAAGTCGCCTCCACTTTCTACCCTCCTCTTGAAGGATTATGATACAGGCAGTTAATGTGAGAGACCTAATTACCAGATGGCGTAATCCCCTGTTGGATGAAGTATTGACTTTCCCTGGTGACACTGAAGAATTACACTAATTAGAACTTACTCACTTTAAAAAAAAACCCAGACGACTAAGAAAACGCGATGGTGTAGATAGATTCGTTATCTAGACAAGTCTTGACATGGGCCGACACGAAAACAAATATTATACAAAGAAATCACAAGAAAGATTCTTCCTATACTGCAATAAACCGAGACAGGAAGTGTATAAGTCCAAAATGAGTTTCAATCTATATTATAAGCGCCAAATAGAAAGACTGACACATTCATTGATCAAACTGTCGTACGGGTCCGCATGAAATTTCGTACACAGGTTCCTTTTACCTCCTAGGCGCTTACTAAGAACCGAATTTGACATATTCGCTACCTGACCACCGCTAATAGCGAAACACCGCAAGCTTTCAATCAAACCTTAGTATTTTATTTTCGATATTTTCTAAAAAAGGCTACGTTTAAAGCATTAAAAACATATCTGTAATATTTTGTATTTTTAAAGCAATTATTTTCTTTTTCCTCAAGTCTACTTATTTTTAATATGATTACGTCATTTCCGCTTCCTTTTAGACGCGGTGTTAATAAAAAGCAAAACCAATCCTAAAAGCCTAGCATCAATAAGATAGATCTAAAGTCTTTGTCTTCTTTTCGAGAGAAAGAGAGAGAGAGAGAGAGAGAAATAATGGTACTTTGTAACTCTGTCAAAAATAAATAACAACTAATCCTAATACCATTAAAACTATAAATCTAGATCTATTATCATTTCGCTACATGTCAAAGGAGTGAGATCAACAATTACAGTGAATCAAACCACATTGACATTTCTTTCTATTTAGAGAACAAAATACCAAACAAGAAATGTAGAAAGGGGAACGTCAATATGGCATTCAATTGGGGCCTTTGGAATATGTATTTTTTTTTTCTCTAGGCCTGAAACTGATGCTATGAAGAAATGTAAAATCACTAAATTTAGAAAGCCTTCAGGACAGAAGACTCAAAAGTAAAGTAGCAATTATACATAAAACACTGAACCATAATCTTCAAATACAAAAACAAAATTTAATAAAATACTCTGAAAGACACAAAGATAAAGGCGCATTCCTCGTCCCATATGCTAGGACAAATTTGTACAAATACTCCTTCTTCCCTAGTGCTATTAGAGCATGGAATGGGTTGCCTGAGCTAGCCAGGAAAACCAGTGACTTGGCAGAATTTAAGTCATTGGTTAATATGCATGACTAAATGCATGACGCGTAGGACGTAATCATCTTCTTTTTTGAAGTAACGTCTGTATTATATAAGATAAGATAAGAAATGTAATCGTTGTCTAATACTGTACATTGCTTGCATTAAGATTAAAAGTTGACATTAAAATATATATTAAAGATTGAATGGAGAAGAACTTGAAGAAAATCATACAGTGTTTAAAGGACTAACTTTTTATTTGTGGCCGGGGTGGTGGAAAGTATATAAGTCAAAATGATATTAAATAACGGGCCTAAAATAATTGTGTGTGTATGTGTCGCAAGCGCATTATTGAGCGGGTCTTTCCAATTTAAGTCAAAAGGCTATATGGGAGAAATTACGATGCGCAGTTTAAAAATACAAAACAAAATAGGGGTTCCAGAGAAAGAAGAAAGAGAGAGAGAGAGAAGAAAATAGAGAGCGGTCCATACAATTTTCTGGTAACAAATACACGAACTCACGGGCTATAAAAGTCGGATGATCGTTGAAATAGGGTTCGTTTATTACAATTTAAAAAAAAGGGCCTGTTTCGGCCATAATAAACAAATCAACGGGCGTAGCCGGTGTGTACTACTAGTCAAATGTCTGTTTCACTGAGAGTTCTATTTGAATTCATGCAAGCAAGCAAGTTTTTTATTGCACAAGAACTGTCAACCTTTTCACAGTCACTTCTTGACTAAATGTCTTTTGAGAAATGAAAGTAACCCAGTTATTTTGTCACTGTAATATTGTATACAGAGTAACTACTTTTGACGAGATGTCAGTGTTATATTGTATACAGAGTAACTACTTTTGACGAGATGTCAGTGTTATATTGTATACCGAGTAACTACTTTTGACGAGATGTCAGTGTTATATTGTATACAGAGTAACTACTTTTGACGAGATGTCAGTGTTATATTGTATACCGAGTAACTACTTTTGACGAGATGTCAGTGTTATATTGTATACAGAGTAACTACTTTTCACGAGATGTCAGTTTTATATTGTATACAGAGTAACTACTTTTGACGAGATATCAGTGTTATATTGTGGTCTATACAAGGAACTACTTCCGAGCGTGTTGTAGAGTTGATCCCGTATCTAAAACATTTGCATCAAGTCGTAGTCCTAATAGCCATCATACGTTTTGTATTCTCTGTACTTCTACATTTTATCTTTATACTGAACATTAGTCACACTCTGTTTTCTGTTCATTTATAGTTGTTACACATTTTGTTACACATTTTGTTACACTAGTTACATTTGAGTTGATTTGAGTGTCCTTTGTCTTTCACGTATCTTAGCATCGTACCACTGACCTACGAGCTGTTTAATTTTGTTTATTTATGTATCTTCAGCTTTGCACAAAGCTCCTATAAGATTTATTTTAAACAAATGTTTCACAACTAGAATCTTAAAATAAACACCGACAATAGTTACTTTATACTCATTTTAATGGGAGAATATTTTGATATTACGGGGCGCGGTGGCTGAACGGTAAAGCGATTGTCTTCCGAACCGTGGGGTTCAAAGTTCGAATCCTGGTGAAAATAGGGATTTTTAAACGCGGGATCTTTAAGGCGCCTCTGATGCTATCCAGATCTAATTGGACCTGACATTAGTCTGGGAAAAGTAAAGGTGGTTGGTCGTAATCCTATCACATGGTACCCTCGGGTCTGGAAGGGGAGCTAATCGAACTATATTTTGGTATTACAATAAAAAAAATAATTATATCTCAGTATTTGTCAGGAGTATATCCGTATGGGATTGAACTGTGGGAATTAATAAGTAAAAGTCATGACCTTGAAGAACTCAACAGTTACCAACAGTAGTGTATCTCATTATTCTCTTTCCTTATTGATGCAGGAGATGTACAACTAGTTAGCCTAATCCCTGTATCTGTTTGTACACTTTTGAAATTGTTAAATAAATGTGTAATTCTTTGTATTTCAATTTCCTATCAGAGTTTGTAAATTGGTTGACATAATATTAGATTAATATCAACACACAAAGACGAATATTATCCCTTTTTTTGGATAGATCTATATTTATTTTATTAATTTAAAAATTTACTAAATTAAAAAAAAAGAAATGTGTGTGTAATGTATTTTTGAATGGAATCAATGATGTAAATGAGAGAACACTTATCTTGCTTTATACATTCAAAGACTAGTTAGTGCAAAGACTAGTTAGTACAAAGACTAGTTAGTGCAAAGACTAGTTAGTGCAAAGACTAGTTAGTGCAAAGACTAGTTAGAGCAAAGACTAGTTAGAGCAAAGATTATTCTTTATTGACAAATGCACATGTCAACAAAGACGTGTTCTAGTCGAGTGCACTAAGCAGAGTGTATGCTAAGTGGGTGATAGACGTTGTGTTCTAGTCGAGTGCACTAAGCAGAGTGTATGCTAAGTGTGTGACAGACGTTGTGTTCTAGTCAAGTGCACTAAGCAGAGTGTATGCTAAGTGGTGACAGACGTTGTGTTCTAGTCGAGTGCACTAAGCAGAGTGTCTGCTAAGTGGGTGACAGACGTTGTGTTCTAGTCGAGTGCACTAAGCAGAGTGTATGCTAAGTGGGTGACAGACGTTGTGTTCTAGTCGAGTGCACTAAGCAGAGTGTATGCTAAGTGGGTGACAGACGTTGTGTTCTAGTAGAGTGCACTAAGCAGAGTGTATGCTAAGTGGTGACAGACGTTGTGTTCTAGTCGAGTGCACTAAGCAGAGTGTATGCTAAGTGGGTGACAGACGTTGTGTTCTAGTCGAGTGCACTAAGCAGAGAGTATGCTAAGTGGTGATAGACGTTGTGTTCTAGTCGAGTGCACTAAGCAGAGTGTATGCTAAGTGGTGATAGACGTTGTGTTCTAGACGAGTGCACTAAGCAGAGTGTATGCTAAGTGGTGATAGACGTTGTGTTTTAGTCGAGTGCACTAAGCAGAGTGTATGCTAAGTGGTGATAGACGTTGTGTTCTAGTCGAGTGCACTAAGCAGAGTGTATGCTAAGTGGGTGACAGACGTTGTGTTCTAGTCGAGTGCACTAAGCAGAGTGTATGCTAAGTGGGTGACAGACGTTGTGTTCTAGTCGAGTGCACTAAGCAGAGTGTATGCTAAGTGGGTGACAGACGTTATGTTCAAGTCGAGTGCACTAAGCAGAGTGTATGCTAAATGGGTGATAGATGTTGTGTTCTAGTCGAGTGCACTAAGCAGAGTGTATGCTAAGTGGGTGACAGACGTTGTGTTCTAGTCAAGTGCACTAAGCAGAGTGTATGCTAAGTGGGTGACAGACGTTGTGTTCTAGTCGAGTGCACTAAGCAGAGTGTATGCTAAGTGGGTGACAGACGTTGTGTTCTAGTCGAGTGCACTAAGCAGAGTGTATGCTAAGTGGGTGACAGACGTTGTGTTCTAGTCGAGTGCACTAAGCAGAGTGTATGCTAAGTGGTGACAGACGTTGTGTTCTAGTCTAGTGCACTAAGCAGAGTGTATGTTAAGTGGTGACAGACGTTGTGTTCTAGTCGAGTGCACTAAGCAGAGTGTATG
This sequence comes from Biomphalaria sudanica, assembly GCA_036873155.1. Taxonomy (NCBI): domain Eukaryota; kingdom Metazoa; phylum Mollusca; class Gastropoda; family Planorbidae; genus Biomphalaria; species Biomphalaria sudanica. Next base: position 222,805 of record JAZGLO010006721.1, on the reverse strand, counting down.
CTAAGTGGGTGACAGACGTTGTGTTCTAGTCGAGTGCACTAAGCAGAGTGTATGCTAAGTGGGTGACAGACGTTGTGTTCTAGTCGAGTGCACTAAGCAGAGTGTATGCTAAGTGGGTGACAGACGTTGTGTTCTAGTCGAGTGCACTAAGCAAAGTGTATGCTAAGTATTTGAAAGACGTTGTGTTCTAGTCGAGTGCACTAAGCAGAGTGTATGCTAAGTGGTAACAGACGTTGTGTTCTAGTAGAGTACACTAAGCAGAGTGTATGCTAAGTGGTGACAGACGTTGTTTGCTAGTCGAGTGCACTAAGCAGAGTGTATGCTAAGTGGTGACAGACGTTGTGTTCTAGTCGAGTGCACTAAGCAGAGTGTATGCTAAGTGGGTGACAGACGTTGTGTTCTAGTCGAGTGCACTAAGCAGACTGTATGCTAAGTGGGTGACAGATGTTGTGTTCTAGTCGAGTGCACTAAGCAGAGTGTATGCTAAGTGGTGATAGACGTTGTGTTCTAGTCAAGTGCACTAAGCAGAGTGTATGCTAAGTGGGTGACAGACGTTGTGTTCTAGTCGAGTGCACTAAGCAGAGTGTATGCTAAGTGGTGACAGACGTTGTGTTCTAGTCGAGTGCACTAAGCAGAGTGTATGCTAAGTGGTGACAGACGTTGTGTTCTAGTCAAGTGCACTAAGCAGAGTGTATGCTAAGTGGTGATAGACGTTGTGTTCTAGACGAGTGCACTAAGCAGAGTGTATGCTAAGTGGTGATAGACGTTGTGTTTTAGTCGAGTGCACTAAGCAGAGTGTATGCTAAGTGGTGATAGACGTTGTGTTCTAGTCGAGTGCACTAAGCAGAGTGTATGCTAAGTGGGTGACAGACGTTATGTTCTAGTCAAGTGCACTAAGCAGAGTGTATGCTAAATGGGTGATAGAGGTTGTGTTCTAGTCGAGTGCAGTAAGCAGAGTGTATGCTAAGTGGGTGATAGACGTTGTGTTCTAGTCAAGTGCACTAAGCAGAGTGTATGCTAAGTGGGTGACAGACGTTGTGTTCTAGTCGAGTGCACTAAGCAGAGTGTATGCTAAGTGGGTGACAGACGTTGTGTTCTAGTCGAGTGCACTAAGCAGAGTGTATGCTAAGTGGTGACAGACGTTGTGTTCTAGTCGAGTGCACTAAGCAGAGTGTATGCTAAGTGGGTGACAGACGTTGTGTTCTAGTCGAGTGCACTAAGCAGAGTGTATGCTAAGTGGGTGACAGACGTTGTGTTCTAGTCGAGTGCACTAAGCAGAGTGTATGCTAAGTGGTGATAGACGTTGTGTTCTAGACGAGTGCACTAAGCAGAGTGTATGCTAAGTGGTGATAGACGTTGTGTTTTAGTCGAGTGCACTAAGCAGAGTGTATGCTAAGTGGTGATAGACGTTGTGTTCTAGTCGAGTGCACTAAGCAGAGTGTATGCTAAGTGGGTGACAGACGTTGTGTTCTAGTCGAGTGCACTAAGCAGAGTGTATGCTAAGTGGGTGACAGACGTTGTGTTCTAGTCGAGTGCACTAAGCAGAGTGTATGCTAAGTGGGTGACAGACGTTATGTTCTAGTCAAGTGCACTAAGCAGAGTGTATGCTAAATGGGTGATAGAGGTTGTGTTCTAGTCGAGTGCACTAAGCAGAGTGTATGCTAAGTGGGTGACAGACGTTGTGTTCTAGTCGAGTGCACTAAGCAGAGTGTATGCTAAGTGGGTGACAGACGTTGTGTTCTAGTCGAGTGCACTAAGCAGAGTGTATGCTAAGTAGTTGACAGACGTTGTGTTGTAGTCGAGTGCACTAAGCAGAGTGTATGCTAAGTGGTGACAGACGTTGTGTTCTAGTAGAGTACACTAAGCAGAGTGTATGCTAAGTGGGTGACAGACGTTGTGTTCTAGTCAAGTGCACTAAGTAGAGTGTATGCTAAGTGGGTGACAGACGTTGTGTTCTAGTCTAGTGCACTAAGCAGAGTGTATGCTAAGTAGTTGACAGACGTTGTGTTCTAGTCAAGTGCACTAAGCAGAGTGTATGCTAAGTGGTGACAGACGTTGTGTTCTAGTCGAGTACACTAAGCAGAGTGTATGCTAAGTGGGTGACAGACGTTGTGTTCTAGTCGAGTGCACTAAGCAGAGTGTATGCTAAGTGGTGACAGACGTTGTGTTCTAGTCGAGTGCACTAAGCAGAGTGTATGCTAAGTGGGTGACAAACGTTGTGTTCTAGTCGAGTGCACTAAGCAGAGTGTATGCTAAGTGGGTGATAGACGTTGTGTTCTAGTCAAGTGCACTAAGCAGAGTGTATGCTAAGTGGTGATAGACGTTGTGTTCTAGTCGAGTTTACTAAGCAGAGTGTATGCTAAGTGGTGATAGACGTTGTGTTCTAGTCGAGTGCACTAAGCAGAGTGTATGCTAAGTGGGTGACAGACGTTGTGCTCTAATCGAGTGCACTAAGCAGAGTGTATGCTAAGTGGGTGACAGACGTTATGTTCTAGTCAAGTGCACTAAGAAGAGTGTATGCTAAATGGGTGATAGACGTTGTGTTCTAGTCGAGTGCACTAAGCAGAGTGTATGCTAAGTGGGTGACAGACGTTGTGTTCTAGTCAAGTGCACTAAGCAGAGTGTATGCTAAGTGGGTGACAGACGTTGTGTTCTAGTCGAGTGCACTAAGCAGAGTGTATGCTAAGTTGGTGACAGACGTTGTGTTCTAGTCGAGTGCACTAAGCAGAGTGTATGCTAATTGGGTGACAGACGTTGTGTTCTAGTCGAGTGCACTAAGCATAGTGTATGCTAAGTGGTGACAGACGTTGTGTTCTAGTCGAGTGCACTAAGCAGAGTGTATGCTAAGTGGTGACAGACGTTGTGTTCTAGTCGAGTGCACTAAGCAGAGTGTATGCTAAGTGGTGACAGACGTTGTGTTCTAGTCGAGTGCACTAAGCAGAGTGTATGCTAAGTGGGTGACAGACGTTGTGTTCTAGTCGAGTGCACTAAGCAGAGTGTATGCTAAGTGGTGACAGACGTTGTGTTCTAGTAGAGTACACTAAGCAGTGTGTATGCTAAGTGGTGACAGACGTTGTGTTCTAGTCGAGTGCACTAAGCAGAGTGTATGCTAAGTCGTGACAGACGTTGTGTTCTAGTCGAGTGCACTAAGCAGAGTGTATGCTAAGTGGTGACAGACGTTGTGTTCTAGTCCAGTGCACTAAGCAGAGTGTATGCTAAGTGGGTGACAGACGTTGTGTTCTAGTCGAGTGCACTAAGCAGAGTGTATGCTAAGTGGGTGACAGACGTTGTGTTCTAGTCAAGTGCACTAAGCAGAGTGTATGCTAAGTGGGTGAAAGACGTTGTGTTCTAGTCGAGTGCACTAAGCAGAGTGTATGCTAAGTGGTGATAGACGTTGTGTTCTAGTCGAGTGCACTAAGCAGAGTGTATTCTAAGTGGTGATAGACGTTGTGTTCTAGTCGAGTGCACTAAGCAGAGTTTATGCTAAGTGGTGACAGACGTTGTGTTCTAGTCGAGTGCACTAAGCAGAGTGTATGCTAAGTGGTGATAGACGTTGTGTTCTAGTCAAGTGCACTAAGCAGAGTGTATGCTAAGTGGTGACAGACGTTGTGTTCTAGTCGAGTGCACTAAGCAGAGTGTATGCTAAGTGGGTGACAGACGTTGTGTTCTAGTCGAGTGCACTAAGCAGAGTGTATGCTAAGTGGGTGACAGACTATGTTTCCTTCCTAAAGACGCCTGCCCCGCCCCCCCCGGGGCTTAATGACTATTCGGCCAAATTTAGGGTTTGTAATCTTTGAACAATTATACAGGTTTAAAACTTGAAATGATGTTTTCCTAGAGTGACCAATTATACTGAAATTTTATTTCTACATATTTTCAAGAAATTTTTTATAGTCGTTGTAAATAACGTGTATATACATACATACATAAATACATACATACATAAATACATACATACATATATAGTAATATATACATACATACATATATACATACATACATATATACATACATACATATATACATACATACATATATACATACATACATAAATACATGCATACATATATACATACATACATAAATACATACATACATATTTACATAATGCATTCATTTATACATGCATACATAGAATTCACGTCTTAGAGTTTAGAATTTGTTTTTTCCCTATAAATTCCCAACTCTGTTGGAAAACTTCGTTTATTCTGACTAAAATGTCCTTTATTTGAGTCTCTACTGGATATCCCGCGGCTATCGTACCAGATTTCAAACTGACCTTTTTGTGAAGATATTTACTGCCAGCTGTTATCCTCTTGCCAGTTAAGCTGCCTTCAAAGTCACTTTTTCAAAAAATTTTCTTTTAGCTTGATCTCATTTCTGGACTTGTGGGGTAGAGGTTATCTGTCAGAAGCTTTTTATGTTACCTTTAGGTGATCATTAAACACAGCTAGAGTTTGGATTCGAACTCAAAACTTCTTCGATAGGTATAGTTGTAAGTGTGGAGTTCTTCCCCTTAGATAAGGTTGTTGTTTTTTTTATTAATATTTTGCTGGTTTAATCCCGTCTTTTAATGGTTCCAATGAAATTTGACCAAAAAGAGAGAGGTTCAGTTAGAAAACATTGATAGAACGCAGCAAAAAAATAAATAAATAAATAGGCGCTATAATTAGCTGTTTAACAATACTTGATAGAAATTAACTTTAACACATGCACACAGCCGCGAAATTGCAAACTATCAAACTTATTCACAGCTCAATATGGTTATAAAGCTCTACTTTCTGCGATTTGAAAAGAAAAGAAAAGTTTATTTTTGTTTATTTTTAATAACATAGATCTAAAAATACTACACTTAAGGCTTACAAAAAAATTATTTAATTGTAAAAAATAAATCTAAATCTAAATCAATTTTATACTATTATAATTAATGGCAAACTTATGCTTAGTAATAATAATAAGGCTCGTCTTTGAGTCCGAAGATTAGTGAGGAATGCAGTATTTCCCGTGGCTGCGCAGTCCCAGCTGTGACCTACATATTTTGCCACATCCAGGGCAAACATAACCATTGTCCGCAAGTGGTCGATTTAGATTTCCTTTTCGCTGTCTGCGTTTGTTCTCAGCAGCAGATTTTCTTTTGGTCTCAAATGTGTATCCCACGGCCTTCGTGAGTGACCTCCGGGTGTTTCGTTCTGAGGCCGCATGCAACCAGATGCTCTCTTCTATGTCAGGCATGTCAGCCAAGGAAAGTTGACGCCTAAGCTGGTCTTGGAAGCGTTTCCGTGGGGCGCCTCTGTTACATCGACCAACTTTTAGCTCACCAAAAAAGACTGCCTTTGGCAAACGTTCGTCTCCCATACGGGATACGTGCCCTACCCAGCGTAATTGTGGGACCAAAAAAAGTCCCTCTATACTTTCCATACCGGCGTTCGCAAGGACATCGCTGTTTGTAGTGCCGTCTTGCCAACGTATGTCTATGATAAAGCGCAGCATCTTTGGTGGAAGCGCCCAAGAAGTCTTAGATGTTTCCTGTATAGTGTTCATGTTTCAGAGCCATACAGAATATTAAGAGAACCACCGCCTGGTAGACACTGATTTTTGTAGGCAGGCAAAGCGATCTGTTCCGCCAAACTCTCGCCTGAAGGCGTCCAAAAGCGCTACTGGCCCTGGCCAGACACTTATCAGCTTCCCTTGAAAGTGAGGCGTCATTTGATACTACTACCTAGATATGTGAAGTGGTCTACCACATTAAGTGGCTGTCCGTTTACGGTGATCCTTGGGGCTGAGTATGTTTTATTTGTTGACTTCTGGAACGTGACTTCTGTTTTCCCGAGGTTTATAGATAGACCGAAAGAGGCGGCAGCGTATGGAGGTCATGTTCACTGTGAGCTAGCAAGGCCAATCATCGGCATAGAGAAGCTCCGTTATGACCATCTTCTTTGTGTTTGTATGGGATAGTAGACGCCGAAGATTGAACACATTGCCGTCAGAACGAAACCGGATATAGATGCCTTCGTGCAATCACTGCCTCATTTGACCCAGCATTACCCCAAAGAAGATAGCAAATAGAGTAGGAGCAAGTACACAGCCCTGCTTCACGCCATTTTTTATTGGGAAGTGATGAGAAAGGGCACCATTGTGTCTGATCTGGCCTCTTTGTCCCACGTGAAGCTGCTTGAGAATGGATAGGAACGTAGATGGGCATCCCAGCCTGGCTAAAATCCTCCACAAACCATCGCGACTGACTGTGTCGAAAGCCTTGGTGAGGTCCACAAAGGCAGCGTATAGGTTTAAGTTCTGCTCTTTGCATTTTTCTTGTAATTGTCGCAGAACAAATATCATGTCAGGTGTACCTCTACCGGCTCTGAAACCCCAATTGCTTTCAGATAGGACCTCTTCCACTAAAGAGTCGGTCGAGCAACTTAGTATGAAGTCACAAATGATGAAAATTATTACAATAATTACAATAATTTTTATAGCGCTGTCACATCCGATATTTAATAAAAGTAGATTTATATTTTAAATAATGGGTCATGGTATATTCCTATACAATCGCGTTTTTGAGAATGTACTCGGAGGAAGCAAGAGCTTTTCACATTAAGTAAGTGCCTCTCTAACCGTTCTACTTTCTCTTATCTTTTAATGGAATGGGTTGCCTGAGTCAGCCAGGAAAACCAAATATTTAGCATATTTTAAGTCGCAGATCAACATACATGAGGGGAGGGTCTTCAAACCATGACATGCCTCAGACCTCATTGTCTGAAAGGGAAACTTTACTTACAGCCCCAGTGCAGCCAACTTAAGCAAACTACAGTCACCAACCAAATTTCATGAGCGTAGCCAAAAGGGGGTTCGTGGTTTCCCTTCCCCCTACAATGCAAAAACTAAAGCATTTTACCATTTGTCTACCAGTCGCTGGACTCCATTGAGTAGCAGATATGGTTTTTTAATTTTTTTAGTGAAAGATTAGCAGGCTAATTGCACTGTAGATATCTCAGAATATGCATTTTTAAAGCTTAACGATAACGCTTGGCCCAGGACCCCACTGGGGGAAGCTCGCAGCGCTCCCCCGGACTCCCTAGCTGCCCTTTGACGGTGTGTACTCTCTTTCCACTAGTTATAGGAAGAGAGTATTCTAGGCTAGAAAAAACGTTTGAAAGAATGAAAGATCAGAATGTAATGAAGATGAGTTACATACACACACACACACACACACACTAAAATATATATATATATATAAATTGCGGAGTGGGGTAAAAATCCCCCCACACCGAAAATATATGACATGCCATTTGTGGGCCGGTTTATATGGTAATGCCCTGGCCGATTTTGATACCCAGTCCGCCCCTGTCTCCCACCCCACATACCTAGTTCTTTTTACATCTTGTATGGGTTATAGAGATAAAATCCTAAAAAATGTATTCCCTCGAATGCAAACATAGTCAGATGTACATTCAACATTGGGATTGTATGCTCCAGATATCAATAATTAAGACATAGGAAGGATTAGCAATGTGTGAATGAATCAGTGAGTTACCGATGACTTGCTCTTTATAGAAACACAATTTTATTTTCAAATTAATAATTTCTAGAATATTTCTTTAACAGACATTACACTCATAATCCACAATAAGAAGAGAATAAACTGGAACATCAACTCACAGAAACAGAGAAAGAAACATCTCTATATAAGAAGAGAACAAACTGGAGCATCAACTCACAGAAACAGAGAGAGAAACATCTCTATATAAGAAGAGAACAAACTGGAGCATCAACTCAAAGAAACAGAGAAAGAAACATCTCTATATAAGAAGAGAACAAACTGGAGCATCAACTCACAGAAACAGAGAAAGAAACATCTCTATGTAAGAAGAGAACAAACTGGAGCATCAACTCAAAGAAACAGAGAGAGAAACATCTCTATATAAGAAGAGAACAAACTGGAGCATTAACTCACAGAAACAGAGAAAGAAACATCTCTATATAAGAAGAGAACAAACTGGAGCATCAACTCAAAGAAACAGAGAAAGAAACATCTCTATATAAGAAGAGAACAAACTGGAGCATCAACTCACAGAAACAGAGAAAGAAACATCTCTATGTAAGAAGAGAACAAACTGGAGCATCAACTCAAAGAAACAGAGAGAGAAACATCTCTATATAAGAAGAGAACAAACTGGAGCATCAACTCACAGAAACAGAGAAAGAAACATCTCTATGTAAGAAGAGAACAAACTGGAGCATCAACTCAAAGAAACAGAGAGAGAAACATCTCTATATAAGAAGAGAACAAACTGGAGCATCAACTCACAGAAACAGAGAAAGAAACATCTCTATGTAAGAAGAGAACAAACTGGAGCATCAACTCAAAGAAACAGAGAGAGAAACATCTCTATATAAGAAGAGATCAAACTGGAGCATCAACTCACAGAAACAGAGAAAGAAACATCTCTATGTAAGAAGAGAACAAACTGGAGCATCAACTCAAAGAAACAGAGAAAGAAACATCTCTATGTAAGAAGAGAACAAACTGGAACATCAACTCAAAGAAACAGAGATAGAAACATCTCTATGTAAGAAAGACACGTTGCTGTGAGTCTCTTATAAGATGTTTACCTTATCTTCCAGAGCTGACGTAACCCTCGTTAAGTCAAGACGACTGAGCCAGCTAATGGACAAGACTTAAGCAGGTAATCTCATTTTGTCTCTTGGCTTATCAAGCTTTACTCGTGCTCGAGTCACGTGATAACAGATAGTTGAAATTGCACTCACAATTTCAATTTTCACCTGGGAATGCGCTTTATGTGAAGATTAGACAAGACAAATTTAATACCAGGAGAGAGACGATGGATCTAGAGTTAGTGATAGAGTTTAGGTGAGAGAGGGTTAATGTTCGTACTCTTATTAGCAAAGTTTATAGCCGTTTTAAGAACTATTAGATATCCGTACTTTTATTAGCAAAGTTTATAGCCGTTTTAAGAACTATTAGATATCCGTACTTTTATTAGCAAAGTTTATAGCCGTTTTAAGAACTATTAGATATCCGTACTTTTATTAGCGAAACTTCATAACAGATTTACAAAATATTAGGGGGAAAAGGACAAAAGGCTAGAAAAGGAAATAATGTGATGACAATGTGATGGAATGTTAAAAAATGCCATGTGCTGTCACGACAATGCCATGTGATGTCGAAATAATCTCCTGAACTGTCAAAACAGTGCATTGGGATGTCAAGACAAAGTCATCTGATGTCAAGGTAATGTCCTAGGATGTCAAAACAACGTCCTTGGCTGTCGCGACAGTGCCATCGGATGTCAAGACAATGTTATGGACTGTCAAGACAATTCCCTGTGATGTCATCTGATGGATAAACATTAACTATCTTAGGTCTTGACAGCCCATGCTATGTAGACAATACGTAACTCTTGTAATACATAGAGGGGACATACAAGGAGGAGAAAGGGCCTATCGATATTAAAAAACGATTTGATGAAAAGAACGCGCTGTTAATTTGAACTCATTTATTAAGACTTCGCCCTAGGTTTATATTTACTTAATCCATAGCAATCAAGAAGGTTATTGAAGAAAATCATAGCTTGTAGTTTCCAACTCTAGATAGACCTATAAGCTACTCTAGGGCTACAGTTTTAAACAGCAGGAGTTAAATGTATACTATTTACAACATTTACACTTAAATGTTGGATAAACATAGATATTGTAGATGTATGAAGTACAGAGATATTTGCTGGACAGAACTGTTGAGATAAGGTTCTTGTGCTCAAACCTTGATGGAACTATGACCATTTTGAGTACGGATGTACATAGGCTAACTATAACATTCTATCAGATACTTGTGTGTCCCCAAATAGGTTGGGACCAGTGTGCATAAATGGTAACATGGAGATATATCAAAACGTATTGTTAAGTTCGTGTTTCACAATGAAGCCAAGAGGAAAGGTGGGCGGATGGTTTGGTAATGTAGACTGAATAGATTCGGATCAAATCATGAGGTTGTCGTAGTTCAAGTTCGTCAATACTGGTGTGGAAGTCGAAGAGGGAAGAACAAGCGAGAGATGTATGAATGAAAAGATTTGTGTATTTTTAGTGAGTTCTATCTTGTTTAAATTTGTATTTCAAATTTGTGTTTTTACATACATCTCTATTGAGTTTGAGAGCTGGGTTTATTTAGAAATAAAAGTTAGATTCAAGTTTGTTTAAAAAGTAGTCTGACAAAATTTATTTCAAATTCTACAATAAAGAATCGAATACGCCTTCAAGATGTAAGCTACATCTGTTCAATTGTACTGTACTAGCTGATAAGTACTGAAAACTAACGACAGAGTGTTAAGACAGACACTGCATATAATAATATGTTATATATTTTTTAATGACTTAAGAAAATATGCAATCCAATTCGAAAAACTATTAGTGTGCGTGTGCGTTTTTTATAAGCAAGGTAATAAACAGCTTACGCTGCATATTTCTCAAACATTATGTAGAAATCTTGGCAATGGAAAACAAATTAAATCAATTATTTTGAAAGAGACATTTAAAAATAAAGTTTCAAAACAAATCTGGCTTATTATCATCAAAAGTTAACTCCCTTTAATAACTTATGTGCGTGAATAAAATAGAGGATAATTAGAGGATAACCAGGTGCCTTTAAGGTTGTCAAAATTTAACATATTTGGCATTCAGAATCAGCTTCTGGCAGTCTCGAAAGAACGGTTCTTCCACATAGCTTTCATAAACAAAAATCTGCCAGTGTCAGCCTTAATTTAACCTAGATAACCATTCTAGTTCACCATTCTAATTTAACCATCTCAATTCAACAATTCTAGTTAAGCCATCTCAGTTCAACCATTCTAGTTAAGCCATCTCTGTTCAACCATTCTAGTTAAGCCATCTCTGTTCAACCATTCTAGTTAAGCCATCTCAGTTCAACCATTCTAGTTCAACCATTTCAGTTCATGCTAGATAGATTACAAAATACAATGAGCAGAGAGACTTTATGTACACATACTACACCTTTTTATCCCGCCCATACTTCATACATTTTTTTTCCTAATCCAGACATCAATTTTAAAACTTCAAATGTTTTTATCATTACCGTACTTCTCCGAATAAACCGCAGGTACAAGGTAAATTTTTATATGTTAGATTTGTTTTTTCCAGTTCAACCAAGAGCAGTCACTGTCTAAATAATGTAGTTTGATAAACAATATACAATTACAGATGTCTCATTTTAAGTAAAATACTGGAAATATTTTCAGTGGATTATTAGGGATATTAACATGTTTGTTTAAAAGCAGTCTACAATACAAATACATGTTTGTTTAAAAGCAGTCTACAATACAAATACATGTTTGTTTAAAAGCAGTCTACAATACAAATACATGTTTGTTTAAAAGCAGTCTACAATACAAATACAGTTTTGTTTAAAAGCAGTCTACAATACAAATACATGTTTGTTTAAAAGCAGTCTACAATACAAATACATATTTGTTTAAAAGCAGTCTACAATACAAATACATGCTTGTTTAAAAGCAGTCTACAATACAAATACATGTTTGTTTAAAAGCAGTCTACAATACAAATACATGTTTGTTTAAAAGCAGTCTACAATACAAATACATGTTTGTTTAAAAGCAGTCTACAATACAAATACATGTTTGTTTAAAAGCAGTCTACAATACAAATACATGTTTGTTTAAAAGCAGTCTACAATACAAATACATGTTTGTTTAAAAGCAGTCTACAATACAAATACATATTTGTTTAAAAGCAGTCTACTTTACAAATACATGTTTGTTTAAAAGCAGTCTACGATACAAATACATGCTTGTTTAAAAGCAGTCTACAATACAAATACATGTTTGTTTAAAAGCAGTCTACATTACAAATACATGCTTGTTTAAAAGCAGTCTACAATACAAATACATGTTTGTTTAAAAGCAGTCTACAATACAAATACATGTTTGTTTAAAAGCAGTCTACAATACAAATACATGCTTGTTTAAAAGCAGTCTACAATACAAATACATGTTTGTTTAAAAGCAGTCTACAATACAAATACATGTTTGTTTAAAAGCAGTCTACAATACAAATACATGTTTGTTTAAAAGCAGTCTACAATACAAATACATGTTTGTTTAAAAGCAGTCTACAATACAAATACATGTTTGTTTAAAAGCAGTCTACAATACAAATACATATTTGTTTAAAAGCAGTCTACAATACAAATACATGTTTGTTTAAAAGCAGTCTACAATACAAATACATATTTGTTTAAAAGCAGTCTACAATACAAATACATGCTTGTTTAAAAGCAGTCTACAATACAAATACATGTTTGTTTAAAAGCAGTCTACAATACAAATACATGCTTGTTTAAAAGCAGTCTACAATACAAATACATGTTTGTTTAAAAGCAGTCTACAATACAAATACATGTTTGTTTAAAAGCAGTCTACAATACAAATACATGTTTGCTAAAAGCAGTCTACAATACAAATACATGTTTGTTTAAAAGCAGTCTACAATACAAATACATGCTTGTTTAAAAGCAGTCTATAATACAAATACATGTTTGTTTAAAAGCAGACTACAATACAAATGCATGTTAGTTTAAAAGCAGTCTACAATACAAATACATGTTAGTTTACCAATACAAGTACATTTTACTTCAAAAAAAAGTCGGTACTACAAATCAATGTAAGTGTAACTATGATAAAACATATAGATCTAGTAGGAATTTAAAATACACAATAACAATTTGAATACTAACATACACCAAGAGCGAACGTATGCAGTGACACCTTTAAAACGGATAAACCTTGGTTTGACTAAATTTAAAATATATATATAAGTCTGTATCTGGAGGATAGTAAACTATTCATAAAGTTTCAGATGTCAGTACTCAGTAGGTTTTAAGACTTAGAAACAGGACATCATTTGATTTCATTGTTTATACTTAGAAAAATGACAACATTTGATTTCGTTGTTTAGACTTAGAAACAGGACATCATTTGATGTCATTGTTCAGACTTAGAAACAGGACATCATTTGATGTCATTGTTTAGACTTAGAAACAGGACATCATTTAATGTTATTGTTTAGACTTAGAAACAGGACATCATTTGATGTCATTGTTTAGACTTAGAAACAGGACATCATTTGATGTCATTATTCAAACTGTGAGAGAGAACATAATTGGGTGTCATTGTTCAGCCTTAGAAACAGGACATCATTTGTTACAGGCTCTATTGATGGGTCACATTGAACGCCTAAAACAAGCAACCAATGCTTTACATATGACTTTTGTTTCATTTTGTTCCTTCTATCTTCCTTTGTTGTTGCTTTTTAATCTTGATGTGTCATCAGGTTGACGTGACATAAAGGAAATGCGGCCTTTTAGGCTGGTTATGCAAGCTTATTAGTTCCTAAACCTTTTTGCTTTCTGGCATTCTGGGTAGTGATCCCCGTGACGTGTGCAAAAACATTTCTTTGTCTTCTGTCACATTTGAATTCTATTTCCTCGCTTCTGAATCTGAAGCTTTGATTTTAAAAAAATATTGATTCAATGCATTGTATTCTTGTGGCGACTTTAAGTAAAGGATCTACAACGTAATATATTGTTTTGGTGGTGTGCAGAGAAAAGGCCATAATACTTTCGATTGTTTCCTTTGATAGAAGGATTACTTAATGTTTTCTCTCTCTCTCTCTCTCTCTCTCTCTCTCTGTAACCTTCACATTAAAAAAGGTACTCCTACTTACAATGTCTGACTTTTCTTTGACTTCTAAATTCAATATCAAAATATGCAATAAGCCCTCCATTCGTTTTAGTTTGTACACTATGATTATCGTAACACTCTCCACACTCCGACATCAAATGTAGGCATGATTTTTTTTTTTTTTTATTTTCTGTAGCTATGTATTTAAACTCAGCAGGTGGTCTTTATCTAGAGGCAAGAGACGTCTAGAGACAAGAGACGCCTAGAGACAAGAGACGTCTAGAGACAAGAGACACCTAGAGACAAGAGACGTCTAGAGACAAGAGACGTCTAGAGACAAGAGACACCTAGAGACAAGAGACGTGTAGAGACAAGAGACGCCTGAAGACAAGAGAAGTCTAGAGACAAGAGACGCCTAGAGACAAGAGAAGTCTAGAGACAAGAGATGCCTAGAGACAAGAGACGTCTAGAGACAAGAGACGCCTAAAGACAAGAGAAGTCTAGAGACAAGAGACGTCTAGAGACAAGAGACGTCTAGAGACAAGAGACGTCTAGAGACAAGAGACGTCTAGAGACAAGAGACGTCTAGAGACAAGAGACGCATAGAGACAAGAGACGTCTAGAGACAAGAGACGTCTAAAGACAAGAGACGTCTAGAGACAAGAGACGCCTAGAGACAAGAGACGCCTCTTATACACATTTAAACTTTTTCTGGTTAATTCTGGATCTACTATTCTGTTTGATCTAGATCTAGATAATTTTATTCTACAGATTATACATTTTATATTGTAGTCATTTTTCCACCAATGCGCTAGAATGACTTAATAAAGATATTCCGTGTTCTCGACAAAAAAGGAAAATATCAATTTGGCTGTATTTATGAACCTTTTGAAGTGTCCACAATGTCGAGTTAGGGGGCGAGGTGGATGAATGGTTAAGCGCTTGGCTTCCGAATCAGGGGTCCTGGATACGAATCTCGGTGAAGACTGGGATTTTGAATTTCAGTTATTTTAGGGCGCCCTTGAGTATGGGTATGGCTACCTGACTTTTGTTAGGGAAAATAAAGTCGGTTGGTCGTTATGGTGGCCACATGACAACATGCTCGTTAACCGTTGGCCATAGAAACAGATCTGCCCCATAGATCGCAAGGTTGGCAAGGGAAACTTTTTTTTTTAATGTCGAGTTACACACCAAAAAATTATTGACTACATTTATTTGCATAGCTTTTTACTCATAACACACTCATTCTCGCCGCCTTTTCCTTTTAAGGGAAAAAATATGCTTTGAAATAAGATGGAATTCAATTTATTGTGTTATTGAGCATTTGTAGTTATATAATTTATAACTATATATATATATATATATATATATATATATATATATATATATATATTTGTGTGTGTGTGTGTGTGTACCGAAAATTTAATACAAAGGCTTAATAGAAGGATTGCGATAATTTACGAAAGCATAAAAACCGTTTATTAATAGACACTTCAGAGTTAAAAGAAACCGGTGTACGAATTGTTTTGCGAATCCGTTCGGTCGTTCTAAAGCTCCATTGATAGATAAATGAATCCACCAGTGGTATTTTTGCTAACATATCGTAGATTTATTATTCTGAATATGTACTGACATGTTAATTTGCTAAATGTGTTGACTACTTCCATAGTGTCTTGGTTACTCGGACCATGGGGAAGTTGATCAAGACTCGCTGATGTTGACGTTGTTGTGTTTCTTTTTCTTCCGCATTTTCCTTTAAAAAAACAAAATGTACTTTACAAGAAAGACTTTACAAGTGCTAATGATCTTGTCACGCAACCGCACAACAAGAGCCTGATTTTAAAACTAATGACCTGGAGATCATGCCATCGACATATCTGTCTGTCGGACTCTCTGTCCTATTCATCAGATTTTACTTTAAACGAGGTCTTTACATCGATCTGTGGTAGTGACCCTTTAGCTTCTCATTTCTTGAACTTTTCTTTGCAACTCTGCTCTGTGCCTATAGAAATGTGTGAATGACTAACGACAAATTCATCTTTGTATTGACATTTATAAACTTTACTTCCGTGAAACTTTTCAGTATTGTGAGCAATTATGTGATATGATACAACCAAATACTGAACTCATGTCAACCAAATACTGCGCTGATATGGTACCAAATACTGCACCACTGATGTGGTATGATACAACCAAATACTGCACCACTGATGTGGTATGATACAACCAAATACTGCACCATAGATGTGGTATGATACAACCAAATACTGCACTGATGTGGTATGTTACAACCAAATACTACACTGATGTGGTATGATACAACCAAATACAGCACCACTGATGTGGTATGATACAACCAAATACTGCACCACTGATGTGGTATGATGCAACCAAATACTGCACCACTGATGTGGTATGATACAAACAAATACTGCACCACTGATGTGATATGAACAACCAAATACAGCACTGATGTGATATGAACAACCACATACTGCACTGATGTGGTATGATACAATTAAATACTGCACTGATGTGGTATGATACAACCAAATATTGCACTGATGTGGTATGATACAACCAAATACTGCACTGATGTGGTATGATACAACCAAATACTGCACTGATCATTAATCTTTGGAATCGAAGACAATGTTTTAAAATGGACATTTTCTCCAACGGTGAAGCCTAAAAAAAAATTAAACTCTTCACTATCGTCCTGCAATAGAAGCTGTAAACAACGTATTGAAAAACACGTGGAAGCCAAGCCTTACCAGACTCAAAATAACTCTCGTCATAGTGCTAGGCTGATAAAGTTTTACTCTAGGATCACACGTAAAATGTTCCACTAACTGCGTTGCAAGAACCCCTGAAGACATTAACACCAGGTTCAGTCTGCAAGCTAATACTATCTATCCACTAACAGATAAATGTGCAGATTTACACATAGACATAAATCCTGCGATAAAACGTATTGCTGTATTTGATAGGAGATCTTTATTTTGTAAGCAAGTTAATATTATCTACACAAAATGAAATGACATATCTAGATTGCAAATATACGCATTGGCAAGTTACACTCTTACTCATTTCTACAGGACACAACTCATAGATGTCTACAGAGGTCTACTGATGTGTACCGAGGTCTACTGAGGTCTAGCATTGTAAGTATACGTAATAGAAAGGAGAATACTTTTAGACTAGATAGCAGTAACATCTCTCTCGACAAGACAGTAACGCCACGATCATTACGAGAAGGATAACTGGTGAATGAATTGATGAACCAGAAACGAAGTGTCTAGATTGTTTAAAAGAGATCCATCATAATCTCGAAAACATTTTAATAAGATCAAGAGATCCATCATAATCTCGAAAACATTTTAATAAGATCAAGAGATCCATCATAATCTCGAAAACATTTTAATAAGATCAAGAGATCCATCATAATCTCGAAAACATTTTAATAAGATCAAGAGATCCATCATAATCTCGAAAACATTTTAATAAGATCAAGAGATCCATCATAATCTCGAAAACATTTTAATAAGATCAAGAGATCCATCACAATCTCGAAAACATTTTAATGAGATCAAGAGATTCATCACAATCTCGAAAACATTTTAATGAGATCAAGAGATTCATCACAATCTCGAAAACATTTTAATGAGATCAAGAGATTCATCCCAATCTCGAAAACATTTTAATGAGATCAAGAGATCCATCACAATCTCGAAAACATTTTAATGAGATCAAGAGATCCATCATAATCTCGAAAACATTTTAATGAGATCAAGAGATCCATCATAATCTCGAAAACATTTTAATGAGATCAAGAGATCCATCATAATCTCAAAAACATTTTAATGAGATCAAGAGATCCATCATAATCTCGAAAACATTTTAATGAGATCAAGAAATCCTTCATTATCTCGAAAACATTTTAATGAGATCAAGAAATCCTTCATAATCTCGAAAACATAATCGTTAAAGTACAAGTCAGTTCACTTTTCAAGACCAATTGTAAACACAAGCACCTCTTTCTTGTCTTTAATTTGTACGTTACAAACATTTCGCTTTGAAATAGGAGAATAAAAAAAGTACTCCCAATTGCATTTTTTGCTGATTGTGGGGTATCAAAAGTGGATTTTCTCCAATGTTTGTTTTCTATGCCGTAGAAATACATCGAACTAAAAGAGAGCTAAGATGAGTAGTTTCTCTGTTCCTATTTACTAGCGACTCAGTCACTCAGTTGAAATCTGTTTAGTTCTGTATTTTAAAAATGACTGAGGTTAAAATGTTTTCTCAAGTAGAATGTCACTTAGCAGTACGCACCGTTCATTGGTTTGTTCCCAGGTTCTAGAGTGTTTATTATGGCCGGAGCAACACCATTTTTGTTTTAATTTTGAAAAACGTACCTCGATCAACCTAACATACTTTTGTAGCCCTTGAATTTGTGTAACTGTTGCAATAAAACTTCACGGCCTGCTCTCTCTCTCTCTCACTCACTGGAATCCCCATTCTGTTGGGGGGGGGTTACCTTCGCATCGTCTTTTCTTTCACATAAACTTTGGACTTGATTTGAAAAGACTCGCTTCGTAATTCGACCCCTGACACACACACACACTCTCATATTTTGAGCCCGTTAATTTTATTAGCACTTTTACTTATCCCCCCTCCCTCCCCCCTAGGCGACAAAAAAAAAATTAGTCCTTCGTACACATTCCCGTTCCTATTTTTACATTTCTCCTGGTATTTTTGGATCTCTTTAAATAAAAAGAATTATCAATATGGTTTTATTATTTGTAGTCGTTGAGTGGACCCCACTTTGAAATGTACATCTAGATTGATCTGTTCAATACTATTAAAGTACATGTTATGGTTGTTGTTGTTGTTTTTTTTTTTTTTGTTTGACAGTGTTACAAAGTACCAACACTTGCTATCTCTCTCTCTCTCTCAAAAAAAAAAAAAAGACTCGACCTCTAGATCTATCTTATGACTGCTATTAGATTGGTTTGAATTAGACCGCGTGTCAAAGGAAGTGGAAATGACGTAAGGTATATTGACAATGTCAAACATTTCTGTCAAGGAAGTCGTGACAGTTTGTCAACTACTTGCTACTTAGAGACTGCGGCCTTTGGGGGGGAAATACCGAGACAAAAATACAAAAGTTTGAAACAGCTTGCGGTTTTTCCAACTAGCGGCGGTCAGGTTGGTGATCTGTCAAAAAGCATTCTTATTGAACATATAGGTGGTAAAAGAAACTTATGTACGAAATTTGATGCAGAATACTAAGATAGTTTATTAAGCGATCTCGCGATAGATCAGTGGTATTTTCGCGTATACATACATATATATATATATATATATATATATATATATATATATATATATATATATATATATATATATATATATATATAGAGAGAGAGAGAGAGAGAGAGAGAGAGAGAGAGAATATATTATTTTTCAGTTTGAATTATATGTGTTTTTTATCTAAAGCGGTGGCCGAAAGGAGATTAACCGCTATTAAATTTGTGTGGTCTGTCTGTCTGTCCTGTTTCTGTCTGAAACTTGAAAAAAATATAAAAATCCGATATAATGATATTTTAGATTTTGCAAAGTTCAGATAGAAAGGCTTTTTTTTTTGTTTTGTTTTCAGAAAGCGAATCATTTAATTTTGAAATTCTATATGATGACAGTTTTTTTCACAAAAGTACACCACATTTTCAGTTCACATTTCACTGGAAGTTTTTATAATAGATCATAGACTTCTACATTAGTAACTTTGGTTTCTTTCATAAATTTACATCTGTAGCCACAACTATTATTTTTAAAAAACTATTTTTGAACTCCCTTATTGAGAAAAAAAATGTCATTGAAATGTTTTTTTTTTAAAGTTATTTGTTTCAATTTCCTTTGATTGTAAGTCTTTAAAAAACCGAGACTATCTTAACCCGCAGTCCTGCCATGTCCTCACTTGTCACCTGACACTCTAACTTTGGCTAAGAGTCCAGATCTATTTAAATTGAAGCTGGTTGATAAATTTTGTTTAAAACATCTTCATACATTTTTAATCTTAACTGTTTCTCTACGTTATGATTTGTCCACGTTTGGAAGGAACTCTTCATTTTGCTCATGACTATTTCACTCCCCTGTTAGGATTGGGCTTCAATAGCTTTCTTGTTTGTTATCTGAAAATGTTGTTTTCGGATAGAATTAAAGGGGAAAATGCATGCTCTTTTTATATAACACAAAGTCAAGTTTATAAAAATAAAACATTAATATAATTTAACGATGGTATCGTCGATTAGGAGACAAAGAGTTAAATATTTTAATATAGTGTTGTTATGTTATGAATCATGAATTTTTCATAAAAATTGTAACCCTCTTCTTCAGCTATTACTCGTATACTTACACTTAGACTAGATCTATAGTTGTAGATCAGACTAGATCTAGAGTTGTAGAACACTTAGACTAGATCTAGAGTTGTAGATCACATAGACTAGATTTAGAGTTGTAGAACACTTAGACTAGATCTAGAGTTGTAGAACACTTAGGCTAGATCTAGAGTTGTAGATCACATAGACTAGATCTAGAGTTGTAGAACACTTAGACTTGATCTAGAGTTGTAGAACACTTAGATTAGATCTAGAGTTGTAGAACACTTAGTCTAGATCTAGAGTTGTAGATCACATAGACTAGATCTAGAGTTGTAGAAAACTTAGACTAGATCTAGAGATATAGATCACATACACTAGATCTAGAGTTGTAGATCATTTAGACTAGATCTGTAACATATTGGTATAATATGTACATTTGCACACTAGCACGTCAGTGCAACACCACTTGTGTTTACGTAATAAATGGAGTTCCTAATATGTCTTCCCTCTTAAACACTAGTTTGTTATTTGTGTAATACGAATATTCTACATGGTGTCAGAAGTTGTAGATCAACATTTTAAAATATTACTTTTTAATGCTGCTTTTTGTATAATGGTAAGCTTTGCTTCTATGTCTACGTAAATCTAATCTAGACCTCTAAAACAATACGAAGCCTTATTAACCTCCGTAACTATTACATTAGACATTGCTAGTCCGAGTGCTCCGTTCATTATAAACCAAAAAAAAATTGTTTTATGAATTGTTATATTTTTATTTTGGAAACCATTTTTATTATTTCAGCAAATAGTTTTCAGAAATTCAGAGCTTTTCCTTAATCCTTATCACATTTTTTTTTCTTCTCAAGAATTTGTTATCTTTTTAATAAGTACCTCAGCTGTAAACTATATTTCTTTTTTCCTTCCTAATCTCTTTATCTCATTAATAAGAACATATAGAATTACTTTAGAATTCTCCCCCCTTCAACTCTGAAATTTTTTTCTCTTTTTCCCTTTAATCCATGAGATTATACACTTCAAAGATATATGCGTTTTTTATCTGGGTTTATCTTGGGTTTTCCTGGCGAAACTTTTAATTAACAGAATTAGTCGTATTAGTTTGTTTTTTTAAATGTTCCAGGGACTTTATCTCCACAGCTTTTAACCTGAACTGGTTGGTGGGGGTGGGGGGAGTACATTTAATTTCGAAAGATATTTATCAGACAATGTGTTTGAACTTGATGAAACATCACAAGATGGGGCAATCTTTTATGGTGTAGAATTGAGTTGAAACATCACAAGATGGGACAATCTTTTATGGTGTAGAATTGAGTTGAAACATCACAAGATGGGACAATCTTTTATGGTGTAGAATTGAGTTGAAACATCACAAAATGGGACAATCTTTTATGGTGTAGAATTGAGTTGAAACATCACAAGATGGGACAATCTTTTATGGTGTAGAATTGAGTTGAAACATCACAAGATGGGACAATCTTTTATGGTGTAGAATTGAGTTGAAACATCACAAGATGGGACAATCTTTTATGGTGTAGAATTGAGTTGAAGCATCACAAGATGGGACATCTTTTATGGTGTAGAATTGAGTTGAAACATCACAAAATGGGACAATCTTTTATGGTGTAGAATTGAGTTGAAACATCACAAGATGGGACAATCTTTTATGGTGTAGAATTGAGTTGAAACATCACAAGATGGGACAATCTTTTATGGTGTAGAATTGAGTTGAAACATCACAAGATGGGACAATCTTTTATGGTGTAGAATTGAGTTGAAACATCACAAGATGGGACAATCTTTTATGGTGTAGAATTGAGTTGAAGCATCACAAGATGGGACATCTTTTATGGTGTAGAATTGAGTTGAAACATCACAAAATGGGACAATCTTTTATGGTGTAGAATTGAGTTGAAACATCACAAGATGGGACAATCTTTTATGGTGTAGAATTGAGTTGAAACATCACAAGATGGGACAATCTTTTATGGTGTAGAATTGAGTTGAAACATCACAAGATGGGACAATCTTTTATGGTGTAGAATTCAGTTGAAACATCACAAGATGGGACAATCTTTTATGGTGTAGAATTGAGTTGAAACATCACAAGATGGGACAATCTTTTATGGTGTAGAATTGAGTTGAAACATCACAAGATGGAACAATCTTTTATGGTGTAGAATTGAGTTGAAACATCACAAAATGGGACAATCTTTTATGGTGTAGAATTGAGTTGAAACATCACAAGATGGGACAATCTTTTATGGTGTAGAATTGAGTTGAAACATCACAAGATAGGACATACAGACTAGACATTGATGTAGCTAGAGCTAGACCTAGTTTAAGATCTAAATCTAGATTCAAGATCTAAGTTTAGGTCTATAATTAGATCTAAGTCTAGATCTAGAGTTAGATAGTGTATATTAAGTTCTGTCTAAATCTAGATCTAGAACTAGATATAGAATCTTGATATAGAATATAGTATATCTAGACTAGAGCTCGTATGAATTTACACGTTTAATCTTACAATTACTAGACCTAAGCCAAAGTTATGATCATGAATAGTGTGCCTTTTGTTACCGGGTAATGATGTACTATGCTGTTCGTATCCAATTAATTTCTTAACCCTTAAAGTGCTGAACTGTTTTACAATGAGTGCAAACACTAGTCTGATGTTTAGAGGCCAAACTACCACACGCGTTTTAAGGGTTAATATGATACTAGTGTTTACATAATAAATAAATCTTCACCCCTAAGCTGTCAGAAGATAAGTTATTACCTTAATAATTACAATTGTGTTCAAATTATCAAAACATTTATAATATATATTTATAAATATTTCTAGATCTGGACCCTATTTAGTCTTATTTATAATGTGAATATGTTAAAACTGCGCGTTATAAAAGTAGTTCGTTAATTTTTAAACTTGTAACTAAAACGAAGTTAGTATCAAAATTCTTTTTTTAAAACAATTGAATCAGTATTCTATTCAAAGAGTTTGTTAATAAATGGAAAATACATTTTATAATGATCCATTGACACTTTACCATTGTGACCTTAGATGCAATTTTTTTTTACCATTGCGTGAATCCATGAATAAAGATGACCTTTTTAAAAAAGTTATCTCCCCTTAGATTTTTCATTGAAAAGTGATGTAATTTTTTAAAAAAATCTGCTTGCATGTACAATTTAAAAAATTAGATGGTTTACTTTCGGAAAAGAAAAAAGTAGCCGTTGCATCAGAACTTTGAATGATCTAAAATATCATGATGTCCGATTTTCATTTTCTCTTCTAGTTTATGAGATGTAAACGGGACGGACTGACAGACGGGTGGACAGGCCACACAAAACTAATAGCGTCTTTTCCCTTTCGGGCGCCGCTAAAAATGTTAAATTAAACCTATACTTGCATATATACATAATTATAATCTCTGAGGCTTATCACTTATATATATATATATATATATATATATATATATATATATATATATATATATATATATATAATTCTCTTCATGACTCAAGAGTTTGGACAGGCAAGAAGAAGTAAAGGTAAGATCACTCTTAATTTCTGCAAGTCGGACGAACTAGAGTTACCCTACGAAAAAAAGAGGGGGAGGACAAGTAGTAGTCACCCGTCACAAAATAGCAGAACGATCACTCTTTTTTTTTATTTCTACCTCACGTAAATTTAGCGGCGAAAAAAGAGAGGGGGGAGGGAGAACAAGTAATCTACTCTGTATTCACCCTTCACTAAATAGCAGAGCCGGACTTAACCATTGTGGGTTCCTATGCGAAACGGAATTCGCGGAGCAGAGTTTGGGTAGGCATACGGATACGGATTATAAGTGAAAATTAAGAGATTATATTAGAAAAAAAAAATCGTCTTTGCATTTTATTCATCCTTACTACGTACAGAATTACTTTACGAGCCTTGCGTGTAGCGAAGTCATAGAGTATATCATAATAATTCTTTTTCCTACATAGATCACGCTCAATAGCAAGAATTACCAAATGTTTCAATCTATCTACGAGTATTGTTGACCTCAAGTAATTCTTCATTAGTTTGAGGCGCGAGAGGCTTCTTTCACCAGATTCCAAAATTACGGGTTAATGCCTTTTTTTTATCGCGCGTAGGATTTCGTTTTCCATATTGAGTGACACCCCAAAATGACAATTTTCGTTTACATTTCAGGAGATTTGTATGAGTTTTCTAAAGACTTTAATAATTTCCGGAGATTTCCATGACTTTTTCGTATATTTTGCAATTTCAGGAGATTTCCCGGAGCTCCTGGTAAATCGACAGGAAGCCGCGGGAAATCTGCTATAAGTTATAAAATAGTTTAATTTAATAATTTATATACCTAGAATTAGCGCGGGTCCTATGAAAGTGCGGGGCCCACTGCGGTCGCATAGGTTGCAGTGGCGTAAGGCCGGCCCTGCAAAATAGCGCCGTATGCTACGCCGACGATCGACTAGTTAATAAATAACTATAATCTATCGGTATTTTACTTCTGTAGATGAATAATAATAATAATAAATGATACTTATTCTAAAAGACCCTGTGAGAGACTTTTACCAAAGGAGTGTGGGACCATTGACATGTTAATTACACTGCAAGGCAGTTCCAGGAAAAATTCCAAGAACAAAATGCAGAGCTCTTCTCAAAAAGCATTCGACACTGTTAGCAGAGAAGTACTCTGGAAGATCTTGTTAAAGTATGGGTGTCCATAAAAATTCATATCCATGGTGAGACTATTTCATGATGGCATTAAGGCTCGTGTCTAGGAAATCGGACAACCATCAGAGCCCTTCGAAGTATCAAACATGGTAAAACAAGGCTGTGTCCTAGCACCTACACTGTTCAGTAATATGTTCTATGCTATGCTGACAGATGCATTCACAGATAGAGAAAACATCGGGATAAGTATAACATACAGACTTGATGGTGGCCTATTCAACCCGAGGCGTCTCAAAGCAAATCAAAAACAAAATAAGCAGTTATCAGGAAACTGCCATTTTCTGATGACTGTGCTGTAAATGCCTGCTCTGAAAATATTCTGCAGAGCATTGTAAGTGACTTTTCAAGAGCATGTTTAGACTTGGGCCTCACCATTAATACAAAAAAGATTGAAGTCTTATATTTACCTGCTCTAGGTAAAGCCTAGTTGAATTCAAGCATCAATATAAACGGAAATGATATAAATGCAGTGGATAGATATATAGAAAACATGCACACACAAAAACTGAATTACTTTCACCTGACCTATCTAAGAAAAATACTGAATGTTAAATGGCAAGAAAAAATACCTGATACTGAAGTCCTTCGAAGATTGGGCCTGCAAAGCATCCATACAATCCTGATGCAGGACACGTCTGCAGAATGGAAGACCTACACATTCCTTAACGACTGTATATAACCAACTAAGGGAAGGAAAGTGCTGACAGGGTGGACAAAGAAAACGCTTCAGGGACACCCTCAAAGATTCTCTGAAAGCCTTTAGCTTTGACCCCTCCACCTGGGAGACAGAAACACATGACATAGCATCATGGGGTCGCGCTTAGAAAACTTGCACACTTGTTGCTGAGGACAAGAGGACACATCGCTGGTAGAAGACAAGCGTAAGAGAAAAAGCAAGGCCAATGTGACACTAGCTCCAGCTGGAATACAATGCCCAGTGTGCAGCCCAGTCTAATGACACTAGCTCCAGCTGGAATACAGTGACCAGTGTGCAGCCAAGGCCAATGACACTAGCTCCAGCTGGAATACAATGCCCAGTGTGCAGCTAAGGCCAATGACACTAGCTCCAGCTGGAATACAATGTCCGGTGTGCTGCCAAGGCCAATGTGACACTAGCTCCAGCTGGAATACAAGGCCCAGTGTGCAGCCAAGGCCAATGAGACTAGCTCCAGCTGGAATACAATGCCCGGTGTGCTGCCGAACATTTCGGGCTCACATTGGTCTCACCAGCCACATGAGGAGGCACAAAAGCTCTCTATTCTCTTTAGCGCGACAATTGTGTCATCGAACCACGATGAACGAACTATATATTATATTCATTGTTTTAGACTTGGTTGTGGATGCGTTGAATGCTAATATTAGTTATGGCTACAAAATTTAACACAATCAGTAAACTGTACACAATCAATTAGGTCGCGTATAACGTGGGCACTTACAATGAGACTCTATTAAAAATAATTTCACCCTAAACAGAATCTAGAAATAACAACTAGGCTTAGATAGAGTCTCTACCATTAAAAAAAAAAAAAAAGAATTCACTAGAGTGAAGATTTAAGTCCAATTAAAAATTTAATCTCGACTCTTGTACTTTCTAAGGTAACACTGATCTGCGTCCCCGGGCTGGGTCGTCTGCTTGTTTCCTGTAGGTTACAATCGAACACATTAGAGAGTATACCTTCAGGCGTCCAGACTCGTTTAGGATAGGATTAAAGTCAAGTGATAAGAAGACACTGGATGGTGTATAAGTACCACCAGTTACCCCTAGATAGAACGTAACTCTTGTAGGCTCAAATACTCAGACAACAGAATGCAAAGAAACTAGGGACAAAATATCGATATAGATCTACAGATCAATGCTATAGTGTTGCTGTTATGAATACACTTTACGCTATTATCACGATGTCCTTATCGAACTACTTTTTAATAAATGTAACTTCGTTACTCAGCTGTTGTAGAGCTGTAGACTGACTAGAAGAAGATAGAAGAAATACAAAATAAAAGTTGACATTAAAACCTCGATTACGGAAATGTTTAGTGACTCGTACAAAGTTTAGTTTTCAACAAAATAGTTATGGCTTGAAATCTGAGAATATTATTTAGATTTCTAATTTTAAAAAAATGGCTTTCTATTTCACCAACTTTCTGTCTGTCTGTCTGTCTGTCTGTCATCTCTCTTTCACTCTTTCATATATAAATGTATTTACATAAAGAGAGAGAGAGGAGAGTATTTATATGTGGGCCGAGACGTAAGATCTTGTACCTTGTTTGTATTTTCTCCAAGGAGCTCTAGATCACATGCAAACCTTAGATTGGATACATGCCTCCAGTTTATGGTTAAGTTAAGAGTAAATCCTTCTAGAGTTTTTAATATAATATGCTCCAGAAATACCTGAAAACAATTGAAGAGAGAATGCAGCCTTGCAGCACTCCTATAGATGTCCTTTCTTCAATTTCATTCCTTAAAAATACTGAGCTATTTGCGTTCTGATATAGAGCTTTGAAAACATCGATAATGTTTTGATCTAGGTTGACTCCCTCATCAATTGCTACTCGCCATGTTTTTTTGGACATTCCGATGGTCTAGAGGTTAGTTTCGCTTGGTGCGTTATCGCTAGGCGGTGGTGTCGAATCCGGAGTCATCGGCGCATGCCCTTATTTTCGTAGCATTTTAATTCACTACTTTCTCTCTTAAAAACTTGGTCCCTGGTGCTGTTATTCATTTATGTTTAATATATAATTGTTAATATAATGTGATCACGTGTCTCCAGGAGTACTGCGCGTAGAAAATTAATCTAGGTCTTACATAAAGGTAGCATGAGTTGTCCATGTGTCAAGATCCCTATCTCAGTCTAGCTGATGAGATCTAAATAAAGGTTTTATTCACTAGTTTATTTGCAGATGTTGGAGGTTTAAAGAAAAAGATTGATGGTCTAAATCTAAAGGTATAGAATGCTGAACATGTCCTTCAAAGCTGCATACTATATCAAGAGGCCCGAACAAGCCTCTGACCCCAAAATTCTCATATAGAAGAAAAAATATACGGAGAGCTGCTTGATCTGGAAACTTTTGCGCGGTTCATCTCAGATATAGGATTACTGATCTGAATTCTCCGATATGTAAAATGAGAACGGAGAAGAAATTAAATCCTTAAAAGGACCCATTTCTGATTTTTCCCTCTAGGCTCAATTTTCAAGCCATAGCACCACTAGGCATCCAATGTCTGATATCACAGTACGCAGATACTAGAGGAAAAATCTTACAAACCTACAAGTCTAAGCTCCAAGATCACGAAATTCCCGATTTTAAAGGCGCAAAGTTTTCACCCTTTCAACTTTCAGTACAGGGATAAATATTAAGGTACACGAGCAGATCAGATGCTCACTTTTTTTATTATAGGATATTTGAAATGTATAACTTGAAAAATATTCCGTGAGTCTGTGGAACACATCCCTAGTAACGTTCTTAAGTATAAAAACAAAAAACCTTTGAAATCATGCATTTGTGTGTATATATATATATATATATTAGGGGTGCACCGGATAGTCCCTCCGGCTCCGGCTTCTGGCGAATATCCGGCATTTTTTACTAACCGGTGCTATCCGGCTACGGTCGGATATCACTACCGGATAGTAAACCAGATAGTAAAATATACACCTATTTAATATGCATAAAGTGGACCTCGTTCCATTACTGTCTGTTATAGAATGTATTAATGTTTAAATGAAAACAAAATAATGTGCTTAAAAATAGAGCCATTATAAATATGCACCAAACATCGTTTATTATAAAGACAAGGCATGTTAATAACTTAATATAAATAGAGATGAAACTTTACATCATAAATGCGCTTTACATACAGAGATGCAATGGCTGGCACTTTTTTCAATTTGTCTTGACCTTTGAGTAAGTTAGTTAACATGTTAAACTGTTACATTCCTTGACTACGTCATGCTGACCAGACGTCTGTCTAGCTGTGCGGCTATATCTCCAGAGGTAGACATGAACAAATCCCACCCCCTTTTATTTGTTTAGTCCATCACATTGAGTTTTTTATAGGCAGGTAACCACAAGTTAAATACGATGGACGTAGGTTTAATGTCAGCGTATAGACACTCTCTAGTGGTCACACCTTTCGAGGGAACTAAGTTTGTTTACTTAGTAGTTAATCTTTATTTGGGGGGGGGGGGCTGGACTACAAGAGCCACACCTCTAAGGTAACCAGGTATATTTCTAGATGAACAACTCCCTCCCCCTTTTATTTGTTTAGCCCATCACATTGAGTTCATTGATTGACAGGTGACCCCAAGTCAGATACGATGGACGTAAGCACTCTCTAGAGGTCACACGAGGGAACTATGTTTGTGTCTTAAATGTGGGGGGAGGATGGACTGGACTTCAAGCCAAACATCTACACGGGTATCCGGACAAAGAGTTTGCTTTTTTGGAGAAAAATTTTAATCACGTGGTTGGGCTAGAGGCCACACCTTTTCAAGTGTGCCGAGTTACTTGAACATAAATCTCAATTAGCAAGCTGGACTAAAGATCACACGCACCTAAACGAGTGATCTTTAGCTACACAGAACACAAACTGCGAGATTATATAGCCCAGTAAGCCAGTAACTAATTATTCTGTAGAAGACACGACCAGGGCTATCTTTAAATGGAGAGCTAAACACCCCCCCTACTCTTTATGTTTTTTTTTGGTCCTTGACACTCAATTTATTGATAGACATTGACCATTTTAAAGTCAGAATGAAAAAATACAACGTGCTAACAAAGGATATTACACTGTCAATAAATATGAAGGTTAAATAATTTTTCTAACGTGTTAACTTGAATATTACTCCAGCAGTTAAGTGTCTTGATTTGATAACAATATTCTTAATAATTTGTGATAGTCAATTAACTCCTTGTTATTACTATTTTTGTTTACTTAAGATGCGTACTTAGCCGCTGTGTATCAGGTTAGGACGACTTTTACTCACCTGACCTTCATAGGCTTACTATTGTTCCATTTTGTAACAGTTACTGAAACCACGAATAAAATAATTAATAAGTAATAATTAAGGAAGATGTTTCTTACGTCCGTTCTTTGCACACTAAAATAAAACAAAGATGTGCATGTTTGCGTGTGTATTTTTTTTTTGCCTTGTATTAAAATGTTTACAAAGAAAGCTAATTTCATTGTTTAATTCCTTTGACTTAATAAATAACGGAAAACCTTACAGTAAATTTTAAAATCGCATAAAATAAATTGAACAATAGTACCGCAGTTAGATCTAGCAAACAAAGAAACAATATGCTGGAGCGTAAAAAAAAAAAACAACCCTTGACCTCTGTAACTAGTGGACGGGTATAATTTATCTATATGCTTGACTGACCTTACAGGGACACACACACAAGGCAGTGCGGCTATTGACCTATAGCTAGGGGTTTGGTTTGTGGGCAACAGGGCGTGTCCGCACGCCGACGGGCCATGCCTGCCTCACATCTTGGGGCCAAACCTCCTCCGAGACCCTTGCAGTTTAGCCTGAGGCTTCGCAGCCTCAGTTTCCATCTGCCACCACGAGGAGGTACTGCATAGGACTTGCTGTGGAGAGGCTATGTACTGGCAAGAGAGACTTACAAAACTGCTCCCCTTTCACAGATGCTAGATCTTTAAAATAAGGTGGCAAGATAAGATAACCAATGAGGAAGTGCTACAAAGAGCAGGGTGCCAGGACATCCGCTCTGTTATCAGCAGCAGACGCCTTGGCTGGCTTGGCCACGTTCGTAGAATGCCAGAAGGTCGACTTCCACAGGACATCCTGTATGGCGATCTGATAGAAGGCAGGAGAGCCGCTGGTCGCCCACTTTTACGTTATACGGATGTATGCAAACGCGACATGAAGCTCTTCAAAATCGACACTGGCAACTGGGAAGAGGTGGCACTGGACAGATCCTCATGGAGAGAGAGCATAAAGGAAGGGTCAAAGATTGCAGATGCCATACACAACAGAAGCAGAAAGAAGGGTGAAAATGCAACGGCGCCTGGTGATTATATATGCCCAACCTGCGATCGCAGCTGTGTATCAAGGATTGGCCTCTTTAGTCACACAAGAAGTTGCAAAGGGAAAAGATCGTCTCTCGAGACGTAAAATGCCACAGATGCTTGACTGACCATGCCAATGTGTTATCTTTTTTGACTGACATCCAACTCTATTGCGTGCGTATGCTCAAGGAAAAAAATGCGTGATGGTTAACACAAACAACTATACACACTACACTAGGACTACATGTGTAGGCTCACTAGGTATATCTGACCAGGTTGTTGGTCTGAAATTCATGAACACATACATCCGACCACTATACAAGGCAGATTGCACTTTACTTATGAGATTTACATTAGTAGCTAGTTAAATATATGCTAACACTATTTACATACACCTTCCTACACACATCCTTTACAGTTGATGGCATCGTGCATACACAAAGTCTCACTAGTACTATACAGATTTTTAGAAATACTGTTAAGCTTGAATAAATCAATCAGTAACAGAGTTTAAAACAATAAGGTATATAAAAGGAAAAAAATAAAACCAACCAATATAAGTATGTTATTTAACAGTTTCGTAAAATGTTCAGCAACACAAGCTATTAACAAGACACTTAGGTATCCGGCTCCGGCAGAATATCAAATTTTACTATCCGGTCATATCCGGCCCCGGCCGGATATCAAAAAGTACTATTCGGTGCACCCCTAATATATATATATATATATATATATACTAAAAAGTAGAAATTAAGTCGTATGTATGTATGTATGTCCCGCATAAAAAATCAAAACCGTCTCACCAATCTTGATAAAACTTGGCAGAAATGTTCCTTGGGTACTAACTGGAACCGTGACGTTTGTATAGTAGCCCTAAAACAAACTTAAGACCCTCATAACAAAAGTTGCCCAACTCTATGAAAGTATTAGTATTTCATGGATCTAAGCCAAGTTTACCATTTTAAGATGGAAAGTATCTAGATCTAATTTTTAAAACTACACTTTGCACAGATTTACTTTGACACATGAAAATATAAAATATATTCTATTGATTTAATTATTTAATCAAATTAACCTTAAAATTTGTGTTTCAAAAGCATTTTTACATAAATTCGTTCCTTATATCTGCGAAGTTAGAATTCCTGAGGTACATTCTCTCATTAGACTTTAGACAAGACCGAAATGTTACACATCTCTCTTCTCCTAGGTCTAATTCAACTCTAAGATGATAGAACTTCTCTTCGCAAAGATATTTTTTTATAATTAAAACCATGAACATACTAATTATAGTCCATTCATTTTATATTTTAATCAAATTAACATTCAAATTTGTTTTTCTAAAGCATTTTTCATACATTCGTTCGCTATAGCTGCGAAGCCGTGTTGATATACATTTTAATAGCTCATGACTCGAGTACATCTAGGAAAGGATCTAGATCTAATTTTTAAAGCTACATTTTGCACAGATAGTTTTTTACTTGGACACATGAAGATACAAAATATAGTCTATTGATTTCATTATTTAACAAAATTAACCTTAATATTTGTGTTTCAAAAGCATTTTTACATTATTTCGCTCCATATACCTGCAAATTTAGACTTCCTGACGGACTTGATAATCCCATTTAATTAACAAATCTGGTAAACCCGTTTTAATTGTACTTTATATCCCAATTATTTCGCGCTGCGTTTATTTTCAATGCTAAACTTCTCTATTCGCTTTTTACAGATCGGGTGAATCGGGCGAAACTACTTTTAATTTCGTGGCGAAAGAAAACTTCTTGAAAAGAACATTAGCTAAGTTTGACGTAGACCTAAAGCAAATCAACTAGATTAGTAATACATAAACTAAGGCCCGCAAACCGCGGGTAATGTCCGGCTAGTATATATATATATAGGCCTATATATATACTAGCCGGACATTACCCGTATATATATATATACATTTATTTATTCTATTTATTTATATACAGATGCATATGTATGTATACGAATATATTATGTATGTATGTATGTGCGTGTGTGTGAGAGAGAGAGACAGAGAAAAAAAAAGAGAGAGAGAGAAAGAGAGAGAAAATTACAATATGACACGAATTCGAAAAGGGGAATTAGACTAAGATTTAGATATTCATGTAAATATCTCTGTTTTTCTTTTCGAATATGAAAATGACTCATTGATTTATGGAACTTATTTTTTTATAGACAACGAATCATCTCCCTTATCTTGGTTTTCAATCACAGACTTATCACACAGACGTGTTTAATCCTTTCCGTTGATTCTCAAGCTGCACTACTCTTTTTATTTCTTGCTTGCATTTTGATCTTTGTATGAAGTCTAAAAAGAACTGTATCAATGCGCTGATCTGGGTAGGAGAACTACGAGACTCCATCATCTCTTTCTGTTTCCCCTTCGACTCAGTCTTAACGTACAACCAACAAATAGTCTGCTTAGGAAGAATTTTTTTTTTAAGGAAATGAAAGATAACCCTTGCATTGTCTGTATGTGTGCATGTTTTATTTCCCTGCTGTATCAATATTCTAAGAGAAGTGACACAGTGACACAAACCCTTGCATTGTCTGTATGTGTGCATGTTTCCCTGCTGTATCAATATTCTAAGAGAAGTGACACAGTGACACAAACCCTTGCATTGTCTGTATGTGTGCATGTTTCCCTGCTGTATCAATATTCTAAGAGAAGTGACACAATGACACAAACCCTTGCATTGTCTGTATGTGTGCATGTTTCCCTGCTGTATCAATATTCTAAGAGAAGTAACACAATGACACAAACCCTTGCATTGTCTGTATGTGTGCATGTTTCCCTGCTGTATCAATATTCTAAGAGAAGTGACACAGTGACACAAACCCTTGCATTGTCTGTATGTGTGCATGTTTCCCTGCTGTATCAATATTCTAAGAGAAGTGACACAGTGACACAAACCCTTGCATTGTCTGTATGTGTGCATGTTTCCCTGCTGTATCAATATTCTAAGAGAAGTGACACAATGACACAAACCCTTGCATTGTCTGTATGTGTGCATGTTTCCCTGCTGTATCAATATTCTAAGAGAAGTGACACAGTGACACAAACCCTTGCATTGTCTGTATGTGTGCATGTTTCCCTTCTGTATCAATATTCTAAGAGAAGTGACACAGTGACACAAACCCTTGCATTGTCTGTATGTGTGCATGTTTCCCTGCTGTATCAATATTCTAAGAGAAGTGACACAGTGACACAAACCCTTGCATTGTCTGTATGTGTGCATGTTTCCCTGCTGTATCAATATTCTAAGAGAAGTGACACAGTGACACAAACCCTTGCATTGTCTGTATGTGTGCATGTTTCCCTGCTGTATCAATATTCTAAGAGAAGTGACACAATGACACAAACCCTTGCATTGTCTGTATGTGTGCATGTTTCCCTGCTGTATCAATATTCAAAGAGAAGTGACACAGTGACACAAACCCTTGCATTGTCTGTATGTGTGCATGTTTCCCTGCTGTATCAATATTCTAAGAGAAGTGACACAATGACACAAACCCTTGCATTGTCTGTATGTGTGCATGTTTCCCTGCTGTATCAATATTCTAAGAAAAGTGACACAATGACACAAACCCTTGCATTGTCTGTATGTGTGCATGTTTCCCTGCTGTATCAATATTCTAAGAGAAGTGACACAATGACACAAACCCTTGCATTGTCTGTATGTGTGCATGTTTCCCTGCTGTATCAATATTCTAAGAGAAGTGACACAATGACACAAACCCTTGCATTGTCTGTATGTGTGCATGTTTCCCTGCTGTATCAATATTCTAAGAGAAGTGACACAATGACACAAACCCTTGCATTGTCTGTATGTGTGCATGTTTCCCTGCTGTATCAATATTCTAAGAGAAGTGACACAGTGACACAAACCCTTGCATTGTCTGTATGTGTGCATGTTTCCCTGCTGTATCAATATTCTAAGAGAAGTGACACAGTGACACAAACCCTTGCATTGTCTGTATGTGTGCATGTTTCCCTGCTGTATCAATATTCTAAGAGAAGTGACACAATGACACAAACCCTTGCATTGTCTGTATGTGTGCATGTTTCCCTGCTGTATCAATATTCTAAGAGAAGTGACACAATGACACAAACCCTTGCATTGTCTGTATGTGTGCATGTTTCCCTGCTGTATCAATATTCTAAGAGAAGTGACACAATGACACAAACCCTTGCATTGTCTGTATGTGTGCATGTTTCCCTGCTGTATCAATATTCTAAGAGAAGTGACACAATGACACAAACCCTTGCATTGTCTGTATGTGTGCATGTTTCCCTGCTGTATCAATATTCTAAGAGAAGTGACACAGTGACACAAACCCTTGCATTGTCTGTATGTGTGCATGTTTCCCTGCTGTATCAATATTCTAAGAGAAGTGACACAGTGACACAAACCCTTGCATTGTCTGTATGTGTGCATGTTTCCCTGCTGTATCAATATTCTAAGAGAAGTGACACAGTGACACAAACCCTTGCATTGTCTGTATGTGTGCATGTTTCCCTGCTGTATCAATATTCTAAGAGAAGTGACACAATGACACAAACCCTTGCATTGTCTGTATGTGTGCATGTTTCCCTGCTGTATCAATATTCTAAGAGAAGTAACACAATGACACAAACCCTTGCATTGTCTGTATGTGTGCATGTTTCCCTGCTGTATCAATATTCTAAGAGAAGTGACACAGTGACACAAACCCTTGCATTGTCTGTATGTGTGCATGTTTCCCTGCTGTATCAATATTCTAAGAGAAGTGACACAGTGACACAAACCCTTGCATTGTCTGTATGTGTGCATGTTTCCCTGCTGTATCAATATTCTAAGAGAAGTGACACAATGACACAAACCCTTGCATTGTCTGTATGTGTGCATGTTTCCCTGCTGTATCAATATTCTAAGAGAAGTGACACAGTGACACAAACCCTTGCATTGTCTGTATGTGTGCATGTTTCCCTGCTGTATCAATATTCTAAGAGAAGTGACACAGTGACACAAACCCTTGCATTGTCTGTATGTGTGCATGTTTCCCTGCTGTATCAATATTCTAAGAGAAGTGACACAATGACACAAACCCTTGCATTGTCTGTATGTGTGCATGTTTCCCTGCTGTATCAATATTCTAAGAGAAGTGACACAGTGACACAAACCCTTGCATTGTCTGTATGTGTGCATGTTTCCCTGCTGTATCAATATTCTAAGAGAAGTGACACAGTGACACAAACCCTTGCATTGTCTGTATGTGTGCATGTTTCCCTGCTGTATCAATATTCTAAGAGAAGTGACACAGTGACACAAACCCTTGCATTGTCTGTATGTGTGCATGTTTCCCTGCTGTATCAATATTCTAAGAGAAGTGACACAATGACACAAACCCTTGCATCGTCTGTATGTGTGCATGTTTCCCTGCTGTATCAATATTCTAAGAGAAGTGACACAGTGACACAAACCCTTGCATTGTCTGTATGTGTGCATGTTTCCCTGCTGTATCAATACTCTAAGAGAAGTGACACAGTGACACAAACCCTTGCATTGTCTGTATGTGTGCATGTTTCCCTGCTGTATCAATATTCTAAGAGAAGTGACACAATGACACAAACCCTTGCATTGTCTGTATGTGTGCATGTTTCCCTGCTGTATCAATATTCTAAGAGAAGTGACACAGTGACACAAACCCTTGCATCGTCTGTATGTGTGCATGTTTCCCTGCTGTATCAATATTCTAAGAGAAGTGACACAGTGACACAAACCCTTGAATCGTCTGTATGTGTGCATGTTTCCCTGCTGTATCAATATTCTAAGAGAAGTGACACAGTGACACAAACCCTTGCATTGTCTGTATGTGTGCATGTTTCCCTGCTGTATCAATATTCTAAGAGAATAGACACAATGACACAAACCCTTGCATTGTCTGTATGTGTGCATGTTTCCCTGCTGTATCAATATTCTAAGAGAAGTGACACAGTGACACAAACCCTTGCATTGTCTGTATGTGTGCATGTTTCCCTGCTGTATCAATATTCTAAGAGAAGTGACACAGTGACACAAACCCTTGCATTGTCTGTATGTGTGCATGTTTCCCTGCTGTATCAATATTCTAAGAGAAGTGACACAGTGACACAAACCCTTGCATTGTCTGTATGTGTGCATGTTTCCCTGCTGTATCAATATTCTAAGAGAAGTGAAACAATGACACAAACCCTTGCATTGTCTGTATGTGTGCATGTTTCCCTGCTGTATCAATATTCTAAGAGAAGTGACACAGTGACACAAACCCTTGCATTATCTGTATGTGTGCATGTTTCCCTGCTGTATCAATATTCTAAGAGAAGTGACACAGTGACACAAACCCTTGCATTGTCTGTATGTGTGCATGTTTCCCTGCTGTATCAATATTCTAAGAGAAGTGACACAGTGACACAAACCCTTGCATTGTCTGTATGTGTGCATGTTTCCCTGCTGTATCAATATTCTAAGAGAAGTGACACAATGACACAAACCCTTGCATTGTCTGTATGTGTGCATGTTTCCCTGCTGTATCAATATTCTAAGAGAAGTGACACAGTGACACAAACCCTTGCATTGTCTGTATGTGTGCATGTTTCCCTGCTGTATCAATATTCTAAGAGAAGTGACACAGTGACACAAACCCTTGCATTGTCTGTATGTGTGCATGTTTCCCTGCTGTATCAATATTCTAAGAGAAGTGACACAGTGACACAAACCCTTGCATTGTCTGTATGTGTGCATGTTTCCCTGCTGTATCAATATTCTAAGAGAAGTGACACAATGACACAAACCCTTGCATTGTCTGTATGTGTGCATGTTTCCCTGCTGTATCAATATTCTAAGAGAAGTGACACAGTGACACAAACCCTTGCATTGTCTGTATGTGTGCATGTTTCCCTGCTGTATCAATATTCTAAGAGAAGTGACACAGTGACACAACCCTTGCATTTCTGTATGTGTGCATGTTTCCCTGCTGTATCAATATTCTAAGAGAAGTGACACAGTGACACAAACCCTTGCATTGTCTGTATGTGTGCATGTTTCCCTGCTGTATCATATTCTAAGAGAAGTGACACAATGACACAAACCCTTGCATGTCTGTATGTGTGCATGTTTCCCTGCTGTATCAATATTCTAAGAGAAGTGACACAGTGACACAAACCCTTGCATTGTCTGTATGTGTGCATGTTTCCCTGCTGTATCAATATTCTAAGAGAAGTGACACAGTGACACAACCCTTGCTTTGTCTGTATGTGTGCATGTTTCCCTGCTGTATCAATATTCTAAGAGAAGTGACACAATGACACAAACCCTTGCATTGTCTGTATGTGTGCATGTTTCCCTGCTGTATCAATATTCTAAGAGAAGTGACACAATGACACAAAACAAACCATGTTATATTTTAATACATATGACATAATGGTAAAAAAAACAACAACAAAAAAACATGTCATATTCTAATAAAAAATTATACGAAGTGTAATTGAATTAATTAGTTTAAATCAGTCTCGTAATTAACATGTACTAGATCTAGGCCAACAAAGGTAAATCTGTGCGATTAGAAATATTTTTACTGTTTCTGTTTAGCGCTATTTCATGCATTTAGCTTTCTGGATCCCAATGAATCCTATCTCACTGTCTGGACCAGTTGGGGGAAAAGGGGGAAGACAAGAAATGGATATGAGAGTTCATTTGACTGGAAACACTTTTTTAAAAGGGAGGGGGGGGGGAATTACCTAAAATCGAACTCATGGTTCAAACCGACATATTAACCATTCTACTGGTGACATGTTGATTGAAAAAGAAGATCGTATAGTGTTTGTTTCAAAATAAATTTAAAACGGCGACCTACAAAAGGAACCAAATTAGTTTATACTACCACATTATACTACCACATTATACTACCACTTCAGTCATTATGGAGAATAGCTAGAGAATACGGCATCCCAGAAAAATTCGTCCAGATCCTACGACACCTAAACAGTCAATCTAGCTGTAGCATTAAAACAGTAGAAGGAACAATAGAGATTTTTAGCATCC